>QVNV01020564.1:0-10584 GCA_014825455.1 Pseudomyrmex pallidus | reverse complement strand
AATTGTGTCCATTCTTTGAACCATTACCAACATTATAGTCGTACTATAATTATATACAGCAATTGCATAGACATTAGTTGTGTGTGTGTATGTATGTATGTACGCATGTGTGTGATAAATAAAAATTTAAAAAATAATAGAAATGAAGTTTGATGAATAATCTAATACTAAAACATTTTGATTAATTAATCATGATTCATTATTACAGTTACAGTTTTTTTATTCGTAGCATCTAAAAAAAGCACATACATTAATAATAAACGAAAATGAACATCATCAACAGTATATACCATGAAAAGTGCGAAGCATTTGATTTTGCTATATTGTAATTCCAAGAATAACTAAATTTTGAAACATATCAGTCATTCGATCGATGAATTTTATAATATTGCAATATATATGTATTTATGTATATGTATATGTATGTGTAAGTAGACAGCACAATTAAACCTAGCAGAACCACATTTATTTATGTTTCATAAATAAAAACAAGTTCATCGATTTCACAAAATTCTCCCAACGATGATTTGTTCCAAAAGCATTGCGCGCGGCACACTTGGAAAGATGAGTATATCATTAGCAAAGACGTATATCGTAATTTATGAATGTTCTTTCTTTGGCAAAAACTGCAATGACTTCATGTTCAAAGTTTTATTAAACATATACACAAGTAAAAAGGAGTCACCAGAATATGTACATATGTACATATAAATTGACTCCATATCTTTTCAAGTGTATCTTGCACACATCTATAGAATCTTGGTAAAAAGAATAAAATTAAAAACTTTTATTATAAATGATCTTGAAATTAATATACCGAAAATGATATGGAAAAATATGTAAGTTTCTTAATAATAACGCGAATTTGACAAAACAATAAAAACTGAAACAACTCACATCGTGCAAAATGTCGATAGTTCAAAACACAACAGGAAATCTTAGCAGCAAATATATCGTTCAACAGGTAAGACAATGTAATTGTCACAAAAATAATTTCCTATGCAATAATGCATACTTATATAAGAATATCATACCGAAAAGAAGCAATTCATCCAAGTACGCAGAATTTGCGGTAGAATATTGTCAATGACATCAACGTCTTTGCCAAGTCGACTAAGAATTCGACCAATCGGAGTTTTGTCAAAGAATGACATTGGATTGCGAAGAACGTGTTGCAGCGTAATCTGGAAGATATGCCTAGAGGCAACTACCATTCCTTTAGCCAAGAATATCGCTCCTGCGAGTACTGTTATGCCTATAACGATCGGTAATCAATTTTGATTTATCAGGTAAAATAATAAATTATACATCTTTAGAATACCGTCACCCGCGATTACATCATTGAATATTGTTTTTGAATAGATAAAATAAATTGGCAATGTTCATTTTCATTAGTTGCTCATCACCTGCCTAATGCCAGTCTAATACGCAAGTTCCTCACTGCAGTCACACATGAATTGAGGTTGCATGTAATAAGATGTAACAAATGTAACTCATAATAAATATAAGAATGTGCAAAACTAAAACTTACTGTGAAAAAATAACAGAAAAAGATTGATTTGTGATATAAAGAGATGATAAACTTTATGAAATTGTATTGTGAATAACTACAAGGTGTCGCTGAGCATGCAATTATTTAAATGTAGTGAATTAAGAAATTAATATTACGTTTTCTAACAGTTTTCTATCGATCACACTAATAAATATCAATAAAAAGTAATAATTTGTAAACAAATTGGAAGTGGTTTTAATTCATCGATATTATAGTAACCATATTTGTACCGATTGGTGGACCAGAAGTTTCATGCTGAATTAGATCGTAAAGATTTTGAAAAAATTTGTGATACATCACAAATAAGTATTAAACAGAAAGATTAAAACCAAACTCTCGCATACCGATGCTAGACAAAATAACCAAGCCCTAATAGTAGGAGGTAAAACGTTGTCTATTATGTCAATGTCCTTTCCGAAACGGTTTAATATTCTGCCAGACGGTGTAGTGTCAAAGAATCCTAAAGGCGATCGCAGTACGCCGAATAATATTTCCAAATGCAGCAGTATGCTGCTTCGCACAGAGCCGATAACCAACACTGTCTGTGACAGCATTACAAAAAGAGCTGAAATTTAATGTATAAATAAATATTACACTTATATTTTTATCGATCACTTTAAATTCTTTCATTTATTGATTTTGTTAAAAATCCTGTAAAAAAAACATTATTTTTATGCTTTTTGTATGTTGATTCTGCCAATAATTAGCTTGTTAAAATTTGTTAGATACAATTACACACTGATAAGCTCAAATACTGCGCAATAACTGCGTATCATATAAAGCATGCACCATATACGTGTGCGATTTTTTCAATTAGAAAATGAAGTTGGTTTAATTTATTAATAGCTTAAGAGTATGTATGGTTTTTACACAACTGATTTCCCGTGTTTATTATTTTTTTAAGACTTCTAAATGATAGGAAGCTTTTCTTCACTTTTTTACTTCATGCTTAAACTTTTTTTTTTTTTTTTTTTGTTAGTAAATTCTAAGTCTAAAGCAACAAAGAAATATTATGATCTACAGTCTAACTGATCTCAAGCAAGAGAGATAAGACACCAGGAAAATTTTTGATGGACTTGGACTATAACATATTAGAAACACGAAATTATGTGAGAATTTCACCACACAACTACATCACATAACATTAATTGATATTAATACGTCAATAATTTTCCCGCAATAAATATTTTTGTCTACAGTCAATAGATGTATGTATAATTCTTGGTTTTGCATAAAACAATTATTAAAAGGATATATAAAAGACAAACAAATTATCTAAATAAGTGCAAATTTTTACCGGATGAAAGGCACTTCAAACAAAAATGTTTCCATGCAAGAATAAAAAAAGCGATTAATTGAAGAAAATAATTACTACTATACTTGCAATCAAAAACATATGGCTACTGTAAATTTTTAAATTTCGAATTGCCTTTCAAATTCTTAATATCATATTAGTATTTTTTTTTTTTTTTTTTTTTTTTTTTTTTTTTTTTTTTTTTTTTTTTTTAATTTCTTATAAAAGAAACTTTTTTTGAATCACTTTTACACATTTATGTATAATATTCAAAAATAAGTCATAATATGACTGAAAACAAAACAGTATATGTTAGTCATTAAATTAATCATAGTTTTTTTAAGTGATTAATTTGATTCTATGATTGCGTATGAAAGAACTATGTCAAAAGTTACCCCAATAATGTGTAATCTGTGAGGGAACATGCCTTTCGAAACGCTATATGCATATATGACGAGCCAATTAAGTGCCATTGCCTGTTAACGTTGTTTTTAAACAAAGGAATAATTGCCTTTATGCGATAAAAAAAATGTGATGTGATTTATACAAATATATATAGAGTAATCGGGATAAGAGCTTACCTGATATCGAACCATTCTGCTCAGAGAATATTTTACATAATATTAATCGAATCTACCTGCCAAACGCGGATAAGATGTTACAAGGAATAATAAAAGTTTAAGAACGTACCTTGACCAAAACCGAGGGCACCATATACTCCAAGATACATGTCTCGTTTCGCCGTGTCAACTGTATTATTCCCAATAGTTAAGTTGTCGTCCGACCAAACGCTCAACCATACGCTCGAACCAATGCTGAACGATTGGAAGACTGCGTTCATCACGATCGTCGATATTGATAAGAACCATCCAATCGATTTTAAGTAGTGAGAGTACACTTGCCATTTTACCTTTTTTTGGAAAGATAATATATGACTGTAAAATCTGAATTGTTTCAGAAAGTATATATATATATATATATATTTTTTTTTTCGTTTATACAAACTTACACTCCCGGTTTCAGTTTTTTCGACTTCTATCAGTTTTTCTCCGATATTGTTTGATTTAGGTACTTCTTTCTCTTTCATACTATTGCTGCGTATGTAATTCGCCGATTGTTGACTTTCTGTCGAATATTGCCTACTCGTACAAAACAAATGTTATTATATATTTAGGCACCGCTCATCCGGAGTGTCCGCAATATATTTCTTATTCCCGCAGAAACGACATTCGCGAGCCGGGCTGAGCGCTCGGTTGAGAAAAAACGCGCGTTGTATTTTTATGTATATACAGATAGATATATATATATATATGAAAAACACGTACCTTTTAAGAGAACCATTAAGCGATTTTCTGTCAACCATAGAACCAGATTCGCTTTCGGATATTCTGGACCAGGCTCGGGTTAACTTTTGTTGCAACTCGTCCGCTCCTATTGTTGATTCAAGCTGCTGTTTAATTTCACGTAAATCAGCTTCGGAACCCTCATCAACAGGCACTGTTTCAAATTCGTCAATTTGATCATAGAATAATGATAAACGTTCATTCGATAAAATGGATCAATATTATATTATAGTTAAAAAAATATAAAGGGGGGGAGAAAAATTCAAAACTTGCATGCATACTTCAAATACAGTAAGTTTCTCATTTTCCACATTGTTGAAAACGATTAACTGTCACTTTTCACATTTTGTCTGTGTTTTCTTCACTCTCTTTGAAAAAAGTTTTGCGCAAAATTATATTGCGCAAAACTTTTCTTCATACAGAGAAGTTATGTTTCTTTTGCGCATGTGTAATGTGTGTGTGTGTGTCGATTGTGAGATAACATCACAAGAGAAGAATGTGGAGAGCGAGGGGGGGGGATTCTACAATATACCATTAAATCACTCATACAATCTAATAGCAAAGTAATTATGACAACAAGTATTTCCTACGTAAACGTGCAATGTAGGAAAAGGAGTTGTAATTACTTTTTCGCAGACTTACGATTTCCAACTTAGATCCATGAAAAAAAATGTTACAATAAGTTTATTTTGATAAAAAAACAAAATACGCAATAAATTATTTATAGATACCTTCTTGTAAATGTTGCACCAAAAAGTCGGCAAAAGCGCCTTTTTTTTCCAACAATTGCTTGTAAGTTCCGATCTCCGTTATTTCACCGTCTTTAAGAACAATAATGTTATCGACTTCAGGCAAATATGTGATGCCATGCGTAACGAGCATTCTCGTTTTTTTCTTCAATAAGCCGTTTGGACCTATCACGTTCTCAAAAATGTGTTTTCCCACGTGCGAGTCCACCGCGCTCAAAGGATCGTCCAAGAAGTAATTTTCAGAATCGTTATATACTGCTCTAGCTAGAGCTACTCTTTGCTTTTGACCACCAGATAAATTTATGCCTTTCTCTCCAATTTCTGTTTGGTCACCCGCGGGTAGCATTTTAAGATCCGGACTTAGTGCACATGCTTCAATAATACGATTGTATACTGACTTATTCAAAGCCTTTCCGAATAGAACGTTGTCTTGTAACGTGGCGTTTTGTATCCACGGTTGTTGCGAGACATATGCGATTGGACCCTAAAGAAAGTATTTAGACTCAATCATTATAAATTCTCGCTTGCAAGAGAGAAAAATATAAATTTTCCTTATATTTCACACTTTTAATTTGACAAAAGAATGCTCACTTTTGTATTTACTCTTCCATTTATTTTCCCCATCTCACCAAGCAGAGCAGATAAAAGGGAACTCTTGCCTGATCCTACTGTACCAACTATTGCTACTAATTGACCTTGTTCTACATGGAAATTGATATTTCGTAGTATTGGTCTCTCGATGTGTTCATTGTCCCAACAGAAGCTACCATTCTCAATTACTAACGCGTGCGCTAAATTAATGTGATATAATGTGTTACTGTTATGTGTATCATGCAATATATGCAGAGATATTATCTTTTAAAAGAGAGTCTTGTTTTACCTTCTGATGGATCGTGCTGTACATTATTAGGATCCAGTTCTTCCATATTCATAAATATATATATATATATGCATTACTTAAACTCACTTGAACTATGTTACCAATCATCATGGGTAGCATAGAGAGTGGAAATCTTAAGATGTTGAATAAACTGAGCGAAACAAAGGCAGTTGTACTGTCTAGGACGTTATTTTCATCTATAAGTACGTAAGTAGTAAAGGATACCAACGACACCTGCACATTTATGACAAAAAATAAGCTATAAGTTTGCAATAAAAATTTTCTGAGATCTTTAATCACTTGACTGTTTAAGAAACGTACCAAAAATGGTGCGCACGACCATATAAAGCTCGTGCCGGCATTCAAATATGCCGCTTCTTTCAGTACTTGAATCTCTTTAACACGTATTTTAAGTATCTGCTGCTCAAACGAAGGCTCCCAAGCATACAACTTCAACACTTTGATACCATTAAGTACCTCGTTCATCAGCTTCACTCTCTCGTCTTTGCTCTTCATCTGTCTGATTTGTAACGTTTTTATTTTGTTCGCGATTAAACCGTTCACGGGAATAAGAATGATCATGACTGCCAATCCAGAAAGTACCGCTGGTCCTAATATATCCCACAGAAAATACAAGGCTAAGGCTATTTGTAATGGAGCCGACCAGATCATATTTATGTACGCGGTTAAGTCCATAAATCGTTGAGCGTCGACGGACATTAAGTTCACGATTTCTCCGAGAGTGGATTCTTTTCTAGCAGAGTTTGACAATCTCAATGCTTTACGGTAAATCGCCGCAATTAGGGCAGTACGTATGCGTAATCCAACTAAGAACATACGATGAAAATACTGGGATAGCACTAGTGTTTGAAGTATTGCTGTAACTAAAAGTAGTACAGAATAGAAGTATCCTTTCCACATTTCCTCTCCTTCTTTAATAAAATCAATCAGAAGCCTAAAAGAAAATACAAATAAAGATTTTTTTAATGAGTTTATGTAGATCTACAATAAGTCTACACACTTGTAGACGTGTTTTGTAAAATTAATATATCTTTTTTATTCAATAAACTATATTAAACTAATAATTAAATATATACAAACTTAGATGTAAATTAGAATTTGTATCAATTTTTGATATACTTACTTTAATATTTGTGGACTAACAAAGGTAAAAACATCCTGAACCAGTTTTAAAAACGCGCCAAACATGAATGTTGCTCCAAAAGCTTTGCAAATTGGCGGTAGAATAGAGGCAATCTTTTTTTTTTGACCATTGTTAAGATCTACTTGTCCAGTTGCTTTACGGAATGACGCTTTTGTGCTTTCTACTCTATACACGTAAAAAATATCTATTATACACGTGCTTATTTGATTGATCGTTAACAATATAAATATTCGCGAAGCATTACACAAAGCACACTACCTAAAGTAAGTCCAAATCGGCCTTGTTAGCAAGAAATGTATATAAATATGTTGTTAAAACATTTTTTGTAAGATGTAAAATTTCTTATGTTTAAAACTTACATTAAAAATGAAATATGATATAAACAATGTGCTGTATAAATAGCATATGTAAATAATAAACTGTTTTTTTATATATATAATATTTTATTTACTATCCATCGTATTATATCAAGCTTACTCGTCTGTCTTTTTCAAGTTTTGCTTCCAATATTTATCGAATTTCGGCACAATCTCCGTGGCCATGTCTTCCGGATTCATAGACCATAGATCAGATGTTTCAAGAGGTTTTCGGAATCCTTTCCATGCTAAAGAATTAAACCATGAAAAAACAAGTCTTGATGGAAAGGAAGAACTTTGCTCTGGACATGGTGATTCGACCTGTAAAAGTCAAATGTATAATCCAAAACTGTGTCACAAATATTGACAATCACAATTTTACAATTGATTTCAAGAATTTGCTTGTAGGTAAAATATTATAATATATGTTAGGTTATATAATCAGTATAAAAAGATTTTTACCGTAGGATATTCGGAGACTTGAGGCTCTGCATCGGCCAAAAAATTAAGTATGAACAATATTATTACTATTGGATAGTAGATCATATAGGATACAAGTTGATACGTAAGCTCTACCTAAAAAATAAGTAAAATTTTATTAATTTCAACAAATGTTTCTTCATGAATACAATAACAAACTATTTTTTGTGAAATTTTCTAAATAATTGATGTAAATTTTATACAACAGTATAAACAATGTGTTTTACTTAACACATTTATTATAAACGCATTTTACTAAACACATTTATTAAATTTCAATTTACTTTGCATACTTAAAAATTATAAAACTTTGTACATATGTTCAAGTAAAATATTTATTGTTCATAAAACATGTCCACATAAGCTGCTAGTTGCTGTTAACATTAGAGACCTTTAACGTACCCTTTCAATGAGGTCGTTTATACAACTCCTGTATTGAACACATCCACATAATGCAAGAAAAAACCAAAATAGAAATAAAAGTCCTGATGTCTGCATTCCATGTTTCCTATTATATATCATTAAGATAGATGCTAACACCTGAAATAATTAACAAATTTAGTTAAGCGAAAAATATTACTTTGACTTTTGTGTTAAAAATTCCTGAAAATTATCTTTGGTTTGAGAACACGTTAGGATCATTTTCATACTGAAATGTTTACAAAATGTCGGAAAAACAAAACAAACAGTAACGCGAAAATTCCAATCCGAAAATTATTCTCAGGAATATTATTTCTGTTTCTATATTACAATCAATTAATAAAGATTTTTTTTGTAAGAAGAAAAACCAGTTTAAAAACAATTTAATATATTTAACGTTAAGTGCTACACTGACTGACGCTAAACTTTCTGTTTCGTTGAACTTTTCGCTCTGCAAATCGAAGCTAGGCTTATGTTTACATTGTGTGATCACGCGGCGCCTAAACGGAAAGTCGATCGAAATCGGCGTAGCATTTAACGTGTTATTACATGAAAAATTCAATGCAAAATATTGCTGTACTTACAAAGGTAACGATTTTTATAAAGGGTGTATAATAATCAACATTGTAAACCGCACGATGAGTACTTGCGTATATAGCCACTCCTATGTCAATTATAGAAAGTATAATTAATCCTACAGTAAGTACTAGCTTGGAAAAAAACAACCATGTGTACGGGACATTTCTCCTTTTACTATTTAAAAGGTAGTACGCTTCCATGGCGGAGAACACCCATAAAAATGCACATGGTGTCCATATTAATATTGTTTTTTGGAAGCATTCTGTTAGATCTGGATTGCTTGTGTGCCATGTTAAGTTAGCATCCTAAAAACAGTAAGAAAATTTCAAGCACGTTATTAATTTTTAAAATAATCGGTTTTTTGTCTGATATACAAGATGTTTCAGCTTTTGTCACGAAAAATACAACACACTGTGTCGAACACACAATGAGTAATGGTGTATTTATAGACAACTAATTGTGTGAGCTTAGAGTTCGAAAAGTCTTCCTGTTTGATCATCAAACTTTCTTGCGCGCCTAAACGATAAAGAATAGATATCGCTTGATAAGCAGTAACATTTGTTGTCATTCATATGTCCAACATTTATGAATATAATGCGATCAGATCTGCTATTAAAAAAAAAAAGCAGAAACCAAACATTCTTGTTCGATTTGTGCTTCAGTTTTCACAGAAGTTTTGACAAATTATAAGCTTTATTACACAGTAGCAATTGATGAGCTAAACTCGGAGACAATCTAATTGCATCGGCATTAAAAGCATCACAGAGACTAACAAAAAACGTTGATTTGATGACATAAGTCTATCTATCAAGTCCAGGAAATTAAACTATTGCACAACACAATGTGCAAGTGAACGAGTCAACAAGTCAACCGTTCAATTACTTCAATAAATTTTCTCATTCTTTCTCGTTTTCCTTAGATTTTTCCTATCTCGTTCTTTTTTTTTCAGTTCACACAATAAATTTTACAATACATCTTGTTATAAATTTAAAAACATGTAATTTCTGAAAATAAAGATTTGTATAGTTCTTAATTAATCATGTTGACGTGGTCAATGGTTTGACGTCTACTTCCTTTCTTTGTTATGTTGTAGAAAACCTTCTATAACATAAGGTTTTATCTTATTATCTTAAATTTCACATAAACACGATTTTTCATCATGGAAGTGTATTTTGTTTGTCATGGTGTACTTACAGATCATTCTTGAGATGCTACTTGTTTGATACTACATATATATAATGAAGATAGTGTGAGATATCTACAATCATATATTAAGTAGGATTCAATTGTGATAAACGCTTGTTTATTCGAATATTTACGTTTCGTAAGCGCGTCTAAGTTATGTCCTATTGATGTGCGTACACATATAAGATTATTTCCGTAATATATATAATATATATAATATTTATTATATATAATATTTGTAATATTTGTAATATTTATAATATATATAATATATATAGTGTACAATATTTTATTGAACACGATGAGAATGTCTGCTATTACTGTGAAGTTCGGTTTTAACAGCGCGAAAATACGTGTGTGTGTATGCATGTGTGTATGCATGTGTGTGTGTGTGTGTGTGTGCGTGTGTGAGTCCGAAAGGAACAAAGCCAAAAATCGAACATCTTGAACGTCACGATCTTACGCAAAGAACATTTTCGCGTCGAACTCTAACTGATTTAACCGATCATCGTTGACAGCAGTTTCGTAATTTTTGTCAGAGAAAAGTGTCTATGTATATGTACACATACATACACACGGTG
>QVNV01020532.1:0-11472 GCA_014825455.1 Pseudomyrmex pallidus | reverse complement strand
GTTGCTTCAGCATGCTGTAAAGCCTGTTCCACAATACAGTCGTAAGCTGTAAGTCGTAAGAAATTGACCAATCACAGACGAATTACAGAAGAATAATTGATTGTGATTGGTCAATGTTTTACAACTTACAGCTTACGACTGTATTGTAGAACAGGCTTAAACATACAAAAATAAACGCGTTTCTGGCACGTTGAAAACTCTAACCTCCAAAGTGCGCAAACTGAAATAGGAAATTTGTCCAAAAGGTATGTTTAGGATTTCTAACCTCCAAATAGCTATTCGAAAAATGAGTATTTTCTCACAATGGATGTGGAACTGTTCGTTCAAAAGAAGAGCAATATGTTTGTCAAACAATAAACAAGTTAAAAAGCACTGAAAATTGCTGATATACAGGCATGTTCTTGTGTATAGTAAGATGCCCTACTTTACATCACTTGTGACTTGTGACATTTAAATGCTCATCTGTTGTTGTTTACAGTCTGTTGAACATTAACGCGCAATGGGGGAAGGAAACGTTTGCTTTCAAATAGACACTGACAATCGTGAAAACTTTCCATCTGTTAGTGCGTTCCATGTCTTTAGGAAACAGCGAGATGCTTTTTATGATATACTGCGTATTTGGAAGGAGAATCACTCAGTACCGGGATGGGTATTTCAAATTGCGTTGGGCAGCAAGATACGAAGCATGCTGACTATGTACAATGACTCTGTTAATTATTATCACATGGCTAGATTGTTCAAATCACAACTGCTGATATCTTGCATACAGAATGGACATCAGGTTTTTATTCTGTTATCTTTTTTATATTTTGTTGTATAATTTTATAATAAGAATTTGACAGATAAGTTCTAAATTATAGGATGAAGTGGTGGATGAGGAAAGCATGAATTTTCTAAAAGCTTTGAAGCATGTTAATCCAGAAAGGTTAACGCAGCTCAGTAAAAGATTTGTGACTCCCTTACCGTCGCAGAATCAAAATGTCAGCCCTTCATTCCCTGGCATGCAGGAATTTTTCAAAGATTTTATTCTACACGCATTCAATCCCATATTTTACATACACTTAGAAAATTGTTTTGTTTATGAAATAATGGAATTGAATGACACACAATTTGGTAATAGTGAGATAGAAGACTCGGGTACGTTGTCTTAACACCATTTATTTTGTATACAATACTCTAGAAATGAGTTTGTTTTCTACAACTTGGCTTGTTTCACAGAAACAATGGTCGACGAACAAACGCAGCAGAAATTCGCCACATGCTTAGCCAGCTTAAGGCTTCTCGCGAAACTATTAGGATTTTTAGTGTCATTACCATACAGGTCTGAATCAAATACTAAAGAGATCATTACGACCCAAGTGGAGATAAGAAGCAAGGCACGTAACATGACAACAAAAATTGCGAAGAGAAAAAGAACTGATTTTCTGATTCTCAATAATAATTTGTCTTTCGTTTTGTCACGTTCACAGGTTTTGCCATCGTTGAACCTACAGGTGTGCCTTCAGAAAGCCATAGTTGAAGGCAAACTTACATTAACTATACCTTGGATAATCAAATACCTGGCCATGTTGGATGTCGTGACACTTCGGTTACCGTATTACAAGCAAATGCTAGAACTATTGTATTACATTTATCGTGCTGTTATTCAGGTCGATCTTTCCGCGTCCGATTGTCTCATTTCGGAACAGGCGGCCGTGCTGCTTAAGTCTAGCCTCTGTTGGTTGTTTGAGATGCCAAATTTTCCCAAGGATTTCTACAACGGCTGGCAGAAGACTTGCAAAATCAAGGAGCTAAGAAATCTCAAGCAGCTCGAGAAGCTCCTCTTCGAAAAGAGAGGCAACTCGCATATCGCTGACTGCGCAGTAGTCCCCGCCAAATACAGTCTCGACAAATTGGACATAATCACCGATCAGACTATGCGTATGTGCTGCCCGCGAACAGAATCGACTCTCTCCATGTTTCAAGGGAATGGGACAAATCTCAACATCAACTCCAACAAACACATCACACCTGTCACTAGTCAGTTACGCAAAGTGGGAAGCACAACTCGCACGAAACAGTTGGAAGTACGTTGTTATTTATTGCTGTTTGTTTTATCCCAACATTGATTTGTTGTACAAATTTTTATGTATAAATCGGTTAAACTTTGTTCTGACAGTTGCAACTAGAGGAAGCTTTTTTCCATGGTCAACCGGCTTCCACGCGTAAGACAGTGGATTTCGTTTCTGAAAGAGTCGCATCGACCTGCATGAAGCATATATGCAACACTTCGCTGACCTCTTCGCGAGAAGCAACTTTGAACTCTTTCAGAAAACTTTTGAAACGAAAGCAACACGACAAGCAGAGAGATTCGGACGAGCAGAACGAACCGTCACTGAATTATATCAAAGAATTCAAGGTAACATTTTTGTGCAATTATATATATATATATATATAAAATACGTTACATCGATGTAACAACATCTATTACAAGAGCTCGAATTACACATCGACGTTTAGGATTCTCTCGCAAACGATATGAGTACATTGGCCAACAACGCGTCGAAAGATTTGAAGGATCACTGCGAGAAAACGATTCCGGCGATGTGCGAGACGCGGGTCACAGCGTCGATCGAATCTCTGTTAGCGGAAGACTCTCTAACCGCGGTCAAAGAGATGTGCATAAAGATCGCGTCCAGAATGGCAATAGAGCGCATAAATCAGTGGATTCAGTCGCATATCGTCGGCGGTTCCTTGTTCATGAAAGACATGGAACTCGAGATCAATAGATTTTTCCGAAACAACAGTCCCGTACATTCCAAACAGGAGAAGTGTCACGACAAAGACGCACCCAGCCCCACGCTGGTAATGGACGAGCTTCGAGTAAGATTTAAAATTTGTACTTTTCAATAAAAAATAATAAATAATATTTAATATAATATTTAAAATTCAGACAGTATTCCGATATAAATTCGTAAAATATTGATGCATTTTTTTCGGAAACTATATAAAAGTAATTTACATTACCGCCTTTGAATGATTAAATCTTTGCAGGGTTTCATGTTTTTACTCTTGTGTTTTTTCAGGGATTGATATGGCACTTAGTGGATAACAACGGCGCGGATTTAACGGTGTCATGTATATTGACCATTCTAGACAAATTGTATCGTGCTTTCAATGAAAGATGTGATCTACTATCAGGGCCGAAGAAAATTTTGTACGCTCTAAGTATCGATTTCGCGTTATTTTTAGGTAAAATCTCTAAAGAATATCAAAATAACAATTTAAATTCGAAGGTGAAATGATAAAGTGACCGTTATATGTTGTGTACACGTTTTCAGTCGCACACAGGACCGACCTCTTCACACCGGAGATTCAGGACAAGTTGATCAAAATTTGGTCGTTGGACGATCTGAAAGACGACGAGATCGAGTCACCTATGCACAGACTTCTGTGTTCCAGAAACATTATGTTGTTAGCACAGCCTGAGAACGACGCGTTATGGCCGATCTTCGGCGGATTCTTGAAACGACTGTTAGACGCGAAGATTCTCGACGGAGACAGTTTGAGCGATCAGTGTGTGGCTCTGTTCAGACAAGAGTGGCCTGTAGTGAGTATATGCGACTATATAAGTTGTTGAAGAAGATAAATAAAGGAAAAATATGTAAGTTGTTGAAGAAGATAATTGAAAGAAAAATATGAAAAAAAATTATATATACATATATATGTGATTTTGAAATTTTCACAGAAAATAACACAATTCCTTGCGAGTTTTACGAATTGATATAAAATGAAATAAAAAGATTTGCATATTTTCTGTGTCTTTACTACAGCGATTCGTCTGTTCATGTAGCCATTGTTGAAGCTTTTATCAAAGTGTCTGACCGAGGCCATCGAGGGTTATAGAACTACTGACGAGACATCTGAAAAAGTCAAATATCTGTTGGGCTGGTTAGCGGAAACGTACGAGGAGATTGATTTTTGCGACGATTACGGTTTATAGATATTGACGGCGGGCAGTTCACACTGTCCTTACACTTGAAGAAGTGCGATTATATTGTTAAATATTTGTCTGTAAATATACAAATGTTTATCGTCGTGTGTAAAGTGTTGTACATTTATAGTTCTGAATTATTTTGACGCTGACGAAACGAAGCAATCTTGTTGTACATATACATACGTAAAATGACGTATAATCCGCTTCGAAAATATATATATGTGTATCGACGATTTATTTTATAATAAAAATAAATTTTACCTTTTTTAAATATATATTCGATTATTACATGTACGTATATTATATTTTTTTATTTCTTTGTGTGATAAAGTAATACAAATTGTACATCGTTATAATTTTTATCGATGTGAAGATTCCACTTTTAATGTTAATTTTCTAATTATTGTCTTAAATTTCCATTTTTCCAAATGTTCTTTCGAGATTGAAGTGATAATAACTTTTTAGAGGATCCATTATTTTGATTGATTTTGGTTCGCTTAGTTGTAGCAGACCGGCACATTGTGACCTGACGCAATAAGGACGGTCCTTTTGTGCTTTCGAAATTAGGTCATCCACCTCTGTTCCATTACCATAACTCTCAATAGTCGTCCCACCTTCTCGCCCAAAAACGGCATCTAATCTCGGCTGGGTGCTCGCGAATAACCACAAATTTTCCCTGCCTTTGTAAACGGGAATATATAATTTTCGTCATTTTCTCCGAAAATTTAATCAAAAATTAATAATAAGCAAGACCAGTTTTACTTATTAACTAAGTCGTTATTTCAATTCTTTCAGCCTTTGTTTTTCTTTCTTCTTCCCCGCTCTCTATTTGTGTTTTTGAATATATATATTTTTCCTATTGACTGTGATTGCAGAAATGAATATCGTTTACAAACAGCAATTTACTTTATTACATAACATAAAAACAACAGCAATGTTTACAACGCCAAGACTTAATTTTGCAAAGAATTATTTTTACATTAGAATCGTAAATAAATATGCGAGTTCGAATTACACACATGTGTTTTTATTTCATTTGTACAATAATATTTTTTGATTGTACTAGAAAATTTCTAGCGCGGATTCTATTCGTCGATTGTTGATCCTATGTTTCTTTTTTTCTTTCAGGTTTGATAAAGAGATGAAGGAAGACTATATATTAAAATTACATGATTAAATAAATATTAGTTTTAGTCATTTTAGTAAAAGTTCAATCAATTTCGATTGTCTTCTCCCAGCGCCAATTAGATCGATTCTCTTTCGCGCGTAAAATATTTTGTAGTTGCAGGATTGTTCAGAGCCAACTTCAGATCGCAGATTTGGCGCGCACGGTGGACGCGAGAGTGGAAACACAATCTCTCCATTTCGGACGAAAGTTTCTTATATTTTTCACGTTATTCCGTAAGTACACACCGATTGACCCAAACTCCCTGACATTTGTCAAATGTAATATCGCTCGGCATTTCAAATTCAACGCAAATCTTTTCAATTTTCGTCTACCAAGCAATCGCGTTTCTCTCCGTTCTCTTTTTCGCAAATGTTTTAAACATAATTCTGTAACATTGTAAACACGTCACGTCGAAAGAATCGATTAAACAAAATGTATCGTGAAACAAAATGGGAATAATGTGAAGATTAAAGAGAAAAATGTAAATGTAACGTATGCAAATCTTTAGCGTGAACCGGAGAAGAGCGAAGGAGATACTTGAGTTTTTTTAGATTCGGCAAGAAACGCGCTTTGAAATTCACTGCCGGTCGCCGAAAATCCATAATATACGTAACGTGAATACAGATTGTCGGTGTCTCGATGGTGGTGAATTTTTCGAAACACCAGCCAAAGTCGACGCTATTGCGCGGCGCGTTAGTACATGCGCGGCAAAGGTCCGAACATAGGAATCGCGCGCGCGTTCGCACGGTGCAACCGAGTCACTCGCAGTCGCGATCCGTGGCCCGTTGGGTTCGTTGGGTGCTGTTCGCAATTTCCGATTTTTGTGAAAATCGTCGTATACACACGTGATATGATTTGAAGGAGACATAAACGAGAAAAAGAGAGAGATTGAGAAAGAGAGAGAGAGAGAGAGAGAGAGAGAGAGAGAGAGAGACACTGTATGTATTTTTGCGTGTATCTCTGAATGGGATTTTTTTTCCGTTTGTTTTCTATCAAGTGATCGGTCGATGTGTATGCACTTAAAAAACGCAACATTTCAACCGTACGCTTAATCGATCCTCGTGACAATCGATGTCGGGAAACTGCCGACCGACCGGATGTCATTAGCCGTTATTATAGGACACGCAATCGGCAACTGGTGCTAATTGGTACAGTGCGCGCGACATGTCCCATTTCGCGCTCGCGATCGATCGCTCGTAGATCACACGTCTGTCATCGCGATGCGTCAGATATACATCGACATTTGACGTCTCGAAACGCTTCCGCCACGAACACGAGAGGAACCGAACCGAACATCCGCCGTCATGTTATAAAACACCGAACGTAAGTACTATCTGAATAATATACAAGAGAAACACAAGTTTCTTGTCTTTTCGGAAAATAAGAGAAAAGTTAAAAAGAATACACGAATATAAACGCAAGATATGATAAACAACAAACAGCATGTTTTTTGTGGTAATGCTTACGGCGGTTAAAAAACAAAAAAAACAAAAAAAGAACTACGCGACAAACTGCGTAATTTTTTTTATTGCGATAGAAAATAATGTGAATAATGTAAATGGGAGAAGAAAGCGAGTTTACGCGAGAGAAAATTATTATGCAAATATCATGCAAATATTAATTATCTCACGCACTTTCTTCCGACAAGCGGCCGAGTTCGACGAGAGGGAACATAGTTTTCGCGCGCTTTTATAGCATCGTGAATGCCAAATAAGGGTTGAAAGCTCGTTAACGTAGTCGTCGGCCACTTTTCGTTGGCGCTGTGCACACACACATCAGCTTGGCTTGTCCCAGGAGGATTAGGCTTTGAAAAAAAAAAAAAAAAAAAAAAAAAAAAAAAAAAAAAAAAAAAAAAAAAAAAAAGGGAAAACCGCACGTTATACACGCATGATAAATTCGTTGACCTTCCATCCAATTAGCGTACGAGAAAATATTAGTTTTGGCAAAGATAACAAACAAAAACTTTCGCGAACATATTGATACTTGTATATGTGTATATATAAATACACACACGTACAATGTGGTCGCGGTATATAGCTTATGAAACCATAAACGTGATGACGATACTTGAATAATAGAAAAATAAATAATAGAAAGAAAAAATGTTACTTTCTCGTGCACAAAATTTCTGCAAAATTGATCTTTTAACGACCGAGCTCGAAAATTGTGTGCGGCGCAATGTTAATTAATAATTTAAAAATCTTACTCGGCTGACAAAAAAAAAAGATCGATCGGATTCGATCGACACAGAGAATACTTTTACCTGCAGTATTGTTGTTACGAAGTTGTGACGAATGCAAATATTGTGCTCACAATTAACGGAGTTAATTAAGTTTGATCGGTCAACACACGTCGCATCACCGTCGAATATATTCGGAACACGTTTTCGCGGCAAATCTACGTGTTTTTCGCGGCGAAATTCGCATTTGCATAAATTATACAGTTCATACGCGCAATAAATTCTCGACCCCAATGAGACCAATTTTTTGTCGAAACAAACAAACGTATTTTAACGCGTATTCGAACGAATTTAATTTTCCGCTACAATTACACGTCGCTGAATAAATCTGATCATTAAATAAATAAAAGACCAACAAGCCGTAAAAATCCACAGGTGTAGGTGGTTGACGTAATAAATGAACTCGTGTGATAATTCAGTTATAACAGGACGTTTATCAAATGCATTTGTGATCATCTTCAGCCAAAACTTGTAAACGGTCGAAAAACAAGCAGCCACTAGAAGTACCACAGAGAAGTCAAACACAGATAATCAAAGACAGACAGTCACTGTCTAGTTATCTCCGAATCCATGATTTTGACAATTGATAGATTATCAAAATTGACTCCTGCCGATACGAAGCACACAGCAACTACTACACAAGTCACAACCGTCACGACACACATATCGGATACAAAAAAAAATCTGATCATTTTCGAGAAACAGGAAATATATGAAATCTCTTTTCTTTCTCTCTCCTTGAGATCTCGAGTTTAACAATTTCCTCGAAAGAACGAAACGAGATATTAAAATGTTTGAATTTTTCAAATTGTTTTACATATATAAAATTTAGAAAAAATCCTATAAAACAATAAATTGTCTCAAGATACGTCGGGCGACTTATCGCTTGTTCTCATTTTTCTCGCGTTCTTTTGCGGTGAGATCACACACACATACGTCGGCAGAAGTAGCGAGAACAACGCCTTGAACCGACACGTGTGCCAGTAGAGCGAATTGAAACAGGTCCGGCAGCGGTTTCTCGAGACTCTCGTCTCTCGACTCTCTAGACGAGATCGCGGTTTACACATTCCTACGGACGAGCAATTTGCGGAAAACCGAGGAAAATGACGAGCCTCAGAAGCCTATAATTGCTTCTGCTGTTAAACAAAATTTATGTTAGAAACGCTCAAAGTCGCGCGCGCGCCGGAACAATAGTTTAGTATAATATTTTATTCTCCGATCGCGCGGTGGCATTAATTCCCTCTCTCGCTCGCGATGATTTACCGGCGAAACTGCGTGTCCTCGTAACTTCTTCCCCGTGAGATATTACGTCGTCGTGCATGAAAATTTCTCGAACTTTTTAATGAGAACAGCGCGAGATAAGAAAAAACAGTTTCAACCACTTTCTTTCGTATTAAAATAATGAAAGAATCTTTTTTTTTTTTTTTTGGTGTTTCATTAATTCAATTGGTATCGAAAGACTCGATTGTATTTTAAGAGAGCTCGAAATTTCAAAGAGCTCGAAATTTCAAAAGAGAGACAACGAAACCGAAGGCACAAGATATTTCGCGATGTAGTTTACATTATTAAAATCTCACAAGAGTGATGTCAGATCAAAACGTGTTTCAAAACCTTAAAAGATCATCTTCAGCTGAAACGGGGAAACATCCTTTTGCCGACACACAGAGCTGTTTTCTCCGGTGTGGCCTTAATCTCCGATGACGCTCGTCGCGTTGCTCAAAATTCATTCGCGTGAAAATATAACAGTCTCTCTCATTACTCGTTAAACTCTTTTTCACGAGGAACAGACCGTGGTTATTGTGTTTACCCGAAATCACGAGTCGCATTAAAAGCTTATTAAATCGAGTCTTTAGCGCGGTTTCACGAAAGCCAATTACTTGCGCGACAGTAATTCGAATTAATTAATCTTATTTTCTCTCTCTTTCTCGATCAGTTCTCTTTTGTTTTCGTTGAAAGAGCAAAAGGTTTTCCTTATTACTGCAAATAATCTTTTTGCTCTGGGAATTAGATTTTATAATTTTAATTTTTCAGACAACAACGACATGGAGACGCTGTATAGCGGCGCGATTCACGGCTTTCCGCAATCCGGGGGCGGAATGGCTTCCACGGGAATCGCCAGTGCCTTCGACCAGGACGGCGTGCTAAGTCTCGTCGTCGTCCTTGGGGGAAGCCTGTCCTTGGTGGCCTTGGTGTTCGCCTTTATCACGTACAGGTAAGTCTATTATTAAGAAGAACAAAAGCGGTTCTCTGATATTCTGCATTATACAGATGAATTTCTTATATATATCTGAGACATTTTTTGTCAAACGGACACCCCATACTTCCTTAAAACTAATGTGGCTCAAAAAATTCGTTCAAACTCGCAAAATTTAGATAAAATATGTACTTTTAGGTACAATGTAGCGTTTTTCAAAATATAGAATGGCTGATCCAATATGGCAGCCACAAGACCAACGACTCTTACTTAGAAAAAAGAAAAAGAAGAAATGTCTGTTGAAAGTATTGGAGATTAAATTTTCCGTATTTTCTGTACCAGAAATAACTAAAGTCTGCAAATATTTGAATAAGTCTGGCACAACAACTAGTTTTTAATTACTAACATAAGACAAGAGTCGTTGGTCTTATGGCCGCCATATTGGATCAGCCATTTATATTTTGAAAAACGCTACATTGTATCTAAAAGTACCATATTTTTACCTAAATTTTGCGATGTCCGTTTGACAAAGAATGCCTCATATATATAATGTGTAATAATGAAATAAAATAAAGAAAAAGAGAAATTTTATTTTTCTAAAAAGCGCGAATATTGAAGAGAATGTTGCACAAATGTTTGTTCAAAATAAATTCTTCAAAACAGAACGCAGCTGAGCGTTTCGTACGGTCGGTGTTTATTTAAAAGTAACAAGCGTTGCGACCTTTCTATTTGGTCTTAAACTATTGAGTAATCGCGCAATAGAGTTTAATTTTTAATTTGTTGACTTGACGTTCAAAATCTTGGGAACTTTATTATTATTATTATTACAGTTATTCGCCGAGCGGATATCCGTTACGTTCGCTTTTTAGACTGTAACAACAGTTTTCATTGGGCGGATATATCTCACAGTACTCTAGGGATTAAACTAGAGAACACTACAAAATGAGAAAATTAAATTCATAAACAGAAAGTTGAAAGGCGATGCGAGCCAATATATACAAGATGTCGGTACATGTAAAGTGTTACTTTGATTCGTGAAGTATCAAACGTTTCAATAACTAAAGTTCGGATTTTCAATAGTGAATATAGTTAAGTAAAACATTGATTAAAACCCAACTTAGAACATTGATTAAATAAATTAAAATATTTATTTATTTAATTACGTTCACTGCGATGAAGATCCGAACGTTGGGGTCTGATACTTCTTGAATAAAAATAATTTATATACATCAATATCTTGTACATTGGCTTGCATTGCTTTTCAACTTTCTGTTTTTGAAGTTTTACAAGCTACTTACTTATTTATTAATTAAATTTATGTAAAAAAAAGTAAAAAAAGAAAGAAATATAATTATATAAATGAATATATTATTCATACTGCTTATTCGTTAGTTTTCTTCGAAATAATTATATGTCAGTACTTTGTATGTGACCTCTTTTTCTCCTGCGAATTTTATCAAAAATAAAATAAAGTGTCGACGGAAAAAGAACGACGGATTTTTGCGTCGTAACGGTTCCGGAGTCTTTTACACATTTCGTGACCCTTTAAAGGTTTTTTTTCAGTTCGCTATATTTCTTTAAAAGAGAGAGAGAGAGAGAGAGAGAGAGAGAGAGAGAGAGAGAGAGAGAGAGAGAGAAAGAGAGAGAAAGAGAGAGAGAGAGTTTTTCCCGGAAATCGGTCAGGAAATTCGGCTGTTCTTTGTATGTCGGCCACGTAGTCTTTATATCCTATTTTATCCGCTGTTTTCGACACATCGGCGATTCTTCTCTCGCGGGTTCTCGTAAATTGTCGTTTCGCGCGTTGCACCGTTAATCGTTACACGCTTGAAATCTGAAAAAAAACGACATCTTGAAAATATATCCCATTGTGACGGCCGTGCTCTAAGATTCGGTTC
>QVNV01020515.1:0-21282 GCA_014825455.1 Pseudomyrmex pallidus | reverse complement strand
GATGACGCGCGACGCGAGAACTTCTCTCTCGAATTTGTCCGTACTTTTGCCGATTATTGTTGTCTCGCTTGTAAATACGCTAATATCATGAAGCATCGAATGTTCTCATTGACATAATTAGCATCGCGTACTCGCTGATGACGGTAATCGGCGAGTCTAATTGTATCGCGGCTGTTCGCGCTCTCGGCGCGCTAGAAACTAAATTTCGCTTATTATTGCAGCTGTATGATTGACTGAAACTGCGAAGACGCGTACAACTTTTAGTGAATAGCGGAATTCCTAACTGCCAAGCAATATTACGGGAACAACAGGATAAAGTAACAAGTGAGCACATTTCCTCGATGTCACTATATATTTGCTGCTTTTTTACTATCAAATACTGTAAAATTACTGTATGTTTTGCGCTTTTCTAGATATGCGAACCAGTTATGGGGGACGTCGCGGCGACTGTGGAACCTACGTTCGAATCGTCCCGTGTTTCTCGACGATTATCATCGTTCAGCGAGTGATTATTGTTGCACGTACGCGTGTCGCAAAGTGTCGGACGTTGTGATATATAATCAGCATGCGCGCTCGCTGATTATGTTTAAATCAGTAAGAGAACGGTGTAACTTTCGAGTCGCAACGAAAAACAAGAATAGCAGCCGTTCGCGCTTCCGCGCGCGGGAAACGAAATTATCGTCGCGTTGCGTGCACAACGATTACGCGCGTTCGAGAGTGAGCGAAGGAAACATAAAAAAAGGAAATACTGTGAACACTAGTGACGCATAACATTTGTGACTGTCTACCGGAAGAGCGGCTCAGCTTGCGGCATCAGAAATCGTCCGAAATCCCGTGTGACGTGGAGCCGAGAATGGAGTGTAATAATCCAGGTATGTCTTCTCAGATCACTATTTGCGATTGTATTCGCTACGCTATTTAGCGAATAAACGAGGACCGCAAAGAATAAAGAGAGACAACAACAAAAATATCGGTTATAAAACAATCGGTTTATATTTAATACAAAAAATTACATGAAAATCTTATTATGGGGTGCATTGTCCACTGTGTGTATTTTCTATATACTGATATTACTTTTAATGATGTGTAATATTTTTGAAATTATATTGCCTCGTATTTTTACCTGTGACCTTTACGATCTTCGAGAGCAAGTTTATTGAGAAGTATCACGTCCGTGTCTAGATCTTGTGCAGCGTCTCCTTCCGTTTTGTCATTAGTAGCGCGTTGATAAGACACGATGCCGGTGATCGCTGCGGTATCATCTAACGCGTCAAATTCTGCCGCCGCAATGTTGTAAAATATCATCCATTCGTTTCTTCGGTTGGACAAGCTTGAATATAATATTTAAAACAATACTTAGCTTCACAAAAAAATTAGATCTGCAAACATCTAAAGAATTTTCAAAGATTTCAAACGTTCTATCTCTCACAAAAAAATTATATATATCGTAACATGACTTTAAATCATCTTATCTCTTTCTCTCTCGCTCTAAACAATATTGGAATTAATATTTCTCAATGCGCACAAATTAATTAAGTTTGTAATGGAGAGAGAGTTTTGCATATTAATCACTTTAAATTATTTTCATGAAGTTTTTATCACTTACGTGCATTGGATTTTAAACAAAGTTGTAGAGTTGCCGATTAAGACTTTGAAAAAGAATATGCCAGATGTTTTCGGCATATCCTCGGATATCGTGACCGATGCTCTGAGTGGTTCACCTGCAATATATAAAATTTCTATTTTCTTTATCATGTCTGAAGAGAGCTTTCCACATCATCTGTATGAATTCATATGCGTCAAAAATTTTCCTACTAAATTATTGTTGTTAAAAAAATATTTCGTAATGTTCTGATACCACAAAACGGTGTTTCGCCCCTAGTCGCCAAATAGTAGATTCCCAGTGGTCCGCGATCAGCCGCGTAACCCATTTCCTGATGCCAGTCGGTCGTTTCCATTGGGAAACACGTTCCTCTCGCGTATGATACTCCTCCCTGCGGACAGGGCCACGCGATGAATTTGCATCCGTCTTCCTTCTGCGAGCGAACGCTCTCCACGAAGAGCTGCCAGGCTCTCAGATGACTACATGCTATATTTCGATCCAGTAGCTCCTCTAGAAACAATTTATCGATGATGCAAAAATCATTGGATCTTCTCATTAAAAATAGAATTTAGTTTTTTCTCTCGATATTTCTTCCTAATTTTCTTTACTTCTTATTTAAAAAACTTGAATTTTTTAAATAACTACCCAGTGATCTCGCAGTTTATTCAGCCGCGACTTATTATATCTGTAACACGTACAGGCTCAGGAAATTTAACTTAATTCGCGCACCTTTCAAGTGGCTGACCACAACTGAATTCTTGATATCGGTGCAGCCGGGCTGCTCTCGACCGCCGTTCGGGAAAAAATCGATATGTCCGATCGGCTTCAGTAAACCGAAACCGTCGGCGAAATCCGACGAGCCGTCGGTGTGAATGACGTCAACGAGATGGGCGTCGGTGGCGTCCAATTTCCTCGCCTTTTCCCTGAAAAGGTGATGCCGGAAGAACGGCGACGCGGGATCGAGACCGGTTATGCGACCCAGAATCAGATTCTTCTTCTTCAGTACTTCGGACGCGCAACCGGCCACATGCGCGCCGAGACTGAAACCGACCACGTGAATGTTGAGGGGATTGACACCCAAGCGAATCGCGTCCAGAAGTATCAGAGCCAACTGTCGACCGACCAATTCGCTATTTGCTACCGCGGTTCCGTAACTCGTCCCGGCGCCCTTCGTCCAGTCTAAGACGATGACGTTCGAGTCCTCCTGTGTGCGCAAACATGTTTACGAAAGTGTTACAAATAGTTTCAACGATAAGACTTTTCAAAATTTTCCTCTACTGTGGAAATATAAGTTTAAAAATTCTTCAGAGACAATTGTGTAAAAACAGATAATTACTAAATCGCAGAGCGAACTTATGGCGAGCATCATGCCGGCGTCGCTCCCGCTACCCTTGAAACCGTGTATCAACACTTTGAGGTGTTTGGTGGCATTGAATTGCGAGTGCAGAATAGATTTCAGATCGTCGCCGTATTGAATGGGCTGCGGATTTTGCGGGTCCGCGCGTGTGTAAAGAAGGAATCTAGTCTGGATGACACTGGGATGCTCGGGCGGTCGTCTTAGCGACAATTGCGGCGGCGGATCCGCGAAGCAACCAATCATATCTGAAATGAATATTTCCGATATTTTTTAATCAAAAATTACAGAAGTTTCTCGCTCAATAAGTGTAAAAGTGTATCTTACCGTAGCAAACCTTCGATTTTTCCTCGCGGGACATGGCGATTCGCCTCAGCATCGCGCGATTCCGTTCTGCGAGAAATTTGACTGTAAAAGCAAACGGTACCTATGTTTGGTCCTGACATGGACAGTTTAGTAATTAAAATTTTATTTTATCAACAAAAACGTTTTGTTGGCGAAACAAAAACTTCAATAGCAAATTTTTCTCGCAGAGGCTATCAGTAACTAAAATCTTCTTGCTATACTAGCAAACTTTTTTTCGTGTAAGTTTAATTAATGAGAGACTTCTTTCGCTTCAAAAGAAACTAACAATGATATTTGTGTAATTTACAAGAAAGAATATTTGGCATTTGAAGACATTACGAAATTTCTAAGTCCCGAAGGTCGAGATAAAAGTAAATCTGACGTAAGTCACATGTCGCGTAGTAAAGTGTTACAAAATAATCCGCAGGATTTTTATTCGAAAGATCAAGCGCGCATCTCGGCGTGTTATTGACCATCGACCGATCTTCGGTGACCTGTAGCATTTTGTTTCCACGTGGTCCCCCACTTACCCAACACCTTTCACCGAAAGAAAGCACCTCGAATTATTATTCCTAACGTACCGCTTCAGTGTGACGAGCACACCAGTGGATGTGATATCTGCGTTCGAATTCGTCAATAAAATATCACCGTTGCGCTACATAAGTAAATTAATAGTTACGCCGTGAAAGTATGTCGTAGGCAAATACACAAAAAAGAGAGAGAGAGCACGTCGTTAATATATTTCTCAGGTGCGAATTACGTGCAAGGAATGTTCGTTTGTTCTGGGTGTTAAAGTGAACGTTTGCGCGACACGTGGTATTTGGGTTACGTTCTGTTTTTTTCTTCGAGAAACGGGTGTAAGAAATTTTAATTATGGCAACGCGATTTATATATATCTAACACAATTCTTCTCTTCCGCAACAATTGCGTAAAAATCATCAGAACTATCGACATGTCAAAAACGCGATTAATCTCAATTGTGCAATACGAAGAAACTCTCTCACTACTAAAGTGGAAACAAAAAAACAACCACAATGAAATTTGTGATGTAAGCGCGCAAATTACAGGGTTTGAAACTTTTTTTTTTTTTGACGCAATGTAAAATCGCGAAATACGTGCCGATTCCGATCGATGCGACTGTTCTTCGCGATTGTTCTTCTGTCAACGTAATACGTGACTTTCGCGTTACGTTATCTATGTCTATTTTTTTTTCGGATATAATGACATTTCCGTGACTCGTTAGCGAACTCACCTGGTTGCAATTTTCCCGCGATGGATGCGGTGATGTCGATCATCAACAAGGAGAAAAGAACACGATGTAGAACGTTGACTGGTTTCATTCTGTCACTGGGTCGTCGGAGATTCGTGTCCTCCGTAGAATTCCTTGCCCATCCTTCTAACACCTCGCGTCTCTGTTTGCGATCGACGACACGCGCTTTTTGTTTTCCTTTGCCGGTCAGACTCGCCGTGAAGTTGCGAGATAGCGTACACCTCCTATAAGCGGATTTTTTTTTTTTGCGCAACTACCTCTTTCCGCTCGCTAGAGCCTGACGACGGCTCACTCCGACATTTGCTTTTAACGCGAGTCGGCTGAGATTTCCCGAGGTGTAGTCTGTTTCCAAACAACTACGCGTTATGAATTTGTTTACATTTCTGCGGGTTTTTTTATTTGCACATAGTCTCTTTCATTTACATTTAACGCTTGCTAGAAATATTGCAAAAGCTTCTTGAACAAGTGAAAGTTTTTTTTTTGTAAAAGACGAAGAGATAATTGCAATCGAAACTAAATGGTTTTTATCACTTACTTTTCGCGCTGCATTAATACGCTTTCACTAAATAACTGCGCGCCTTTTAACATGATGTAACTGTGTCATACCATCCAGCAGTGGAAAATTGCATGCGCGATGTTGTATGTGCGTTCATGCGTAGCTTTCACCCGAATGAGTTGTTTGATGTGATTGCGTAATCGAGACGAGATAAAGTAAAAACCAAATATTGATTTTGTTCGTTTACACGAAAGAGTGATTACGAAAATCCCAAGAGAGGAATAACTTTCTTTCTTGTTTTATTCGTACGTTTTATATTATTTTATGTTGTTTTACAGAAGATAAAAATTCTTTATATCTCCCAAAAAAATTATCTCTGAAAGAAAAAACGTATATAATGTATACATACCTGACACGAAGCACTCACGTACCTATTTTACGGACGAGTTAAAAGACAGGTTTTCGTCGATTTGATTTATTTGCCAACTCAGTGAGTTACGAGATCGTGTTAGCGTTCAATTAAATTACATAAGCCGAAAAGAAGTTGCCTACAAACGATCATTTTATTTACGCTTTGTTGAATTCAGTAATTTCCGCATTTGCGTCATTTTAATTTTAATGCGCTAAAAGTGCGTGAAATCACCTACTTGTTTTTCTCCAAAAAACAATTTCTGTGACAAGTGTGAAATCAGGTAATTTAAAGAGTCGGCAATCAAATGAATTTGTGTTCTACTTTTAAAGTAGACATGTATGACTCATGCGTCGTAACGTTTCGTTACAATCTATTAAAATTAACAAAGAATCTAGTTAAAAAAAAACCATGTTTAGAGAGTAATTTGAATATAAACATTATAAATATAATTCGTATAATTAATTAATTATATGATTATAAATATTTAGACAAAAAAAAACTACGTACATAATACAGCAATAAACTTCAACGAGTGATGAAAGGGATATAGACACGTACCCGTTACTTATAACATATTTATTTGTAATGTTTTATTAATATACTTCTTATCGTAGACATATATTTATATCGTATGGCAGCATATTATTATGATATTGTATAATAGAAGTGAGGTGACAGAACGATTCATTTTTTTTTATTTCTCTTTTTACTCTCTTTCTCTCTCTCTCTCTCTCTCTCTCTTCGCGGTCGAAGAACGACACACATTTTTTTTATTTCATTGCTCCCTCCCTCGCTCATTCACACTTTTCACTCTCTCTCTCTCTCTTTCTCGCTCACTTAATTATACCATTCATCCCGCTACTGTCGGTCTCTTTCGCTCCTTTCGCTCGCTTTCTCTGTTTTCTTTTCCTCGCGAATCGACAAAATCGCCGGAACTAGCAGCGTTTTTTTTTTTTTTTTTTTTTTTTTTTTTTTGTTTCTTTATTGCAATTGTTTGATCAACGGCCGTTTCCTTGTCGCTTGTGTAACGTACACCTGCTGCATTCCGCGCTTTGTCGATTCGTGTTCCCGCGATTAACACATTTGACTAATTAAATGCGCCGCGCGCGTCACACGCGCACCGACCGCACCGTGCGAACCATCATCGCTAATTAATCACGACTATCGGCTCTCCTTTCCCCCGTTTTTCGCGCGCGCGATAGTCACGATAATAATTATATGATATAATAGTCTCGGTTTTTGTTTTTTTTTTTTTTTTTTTTTAATAATTACTCGCGCTCGTGTTTAACATTATATCTTCGCTTAGTTAAAATATCAATATACATTATAATATACTCTAGTAACGATAATGCAACGTCGTTTAATTTATTATACTTTGCAACTTAGAAAAATAGTCCTGGCTGTGCCGCGGCCGCGTCGCGTGCGCGATCGATCCTTTCAAAAAACGGTCGATTTATTTTTCTCGTGCATGTGAGAGAGTTACAGTCGACACATATACATATATACTACATATTTATCTATACATATACATTTTTTATTTTTTTTTATATCCTTCAATATTCCCGAGTGCCTTCCGCGATCGTCCTTGGATCCAGCTATGAGAAATACTCGAGAGGATTCTCTAATTGACTAAGATCCGTCGATCGAAATCGTTTGGAAGACGAAATCGATCGCTTAACCGGAAACCTCTCTCCGGAGGAGAAAGAACTTCGTCGAGAAGTTAACTATGATTTCTGATCCCTTGATCTATTTCACATAGGCGATCGACGATCCATTGTTTTACGCGCAGCTTCAGTAAAAAAAAAAGACAATACAATAGCTTTCACATTATCGTTTCATTAAAACTCATCGCGTAAAACAAATTGATGTATCTTGTAAGAACTCAGGAAAATCAATGTAATTGTTTAGTGTTTCGAATTTTTAAGATTATAAAAAAACAAATGGCGTAAAACCATCGGTATTAATAATGACTGAACATTTTGAACAAAATTTTTCGACAAAAATATTGACAATGTAGCTGACATTAGCGCGTTGATATTTGGGAAAAGGCGACGACTATATCCTTTTGTGTTTGCTTCTCGATCGCGGATGACTCGACGCGGTCGCGATGCAATAAAATCTATGAAAACAATTAACGAAACAACGGTATTATTTTACCCCTTTGAAGTTGTTTACGCTCTACTATATCTACTGTTGATTCTTTTTTTATTTTTTTTTCTTTTAGTTATAATCGGCTAACGAATCGCTCTTGTTCGTATATACCGTGTGTTGACTCACGCGTCGGCTCGGCGCAGTTTTCCTATAAACGCTGACTTTTCGTCGCGCAAATTCCTAACGACGCGAGTTCAGCGAAGCCTACTACGTATAATATATACTATATATCTTTATCTTGCATCAATATATATTCGACGAAGCTCACTCAGGTTATAATTAACAATTGAGAAAAAATCCCTCAAACACATTCGAGAAACGCGACGGCTCGATTTTTTCGATTTTCAGAATATAATCTGAAAGAATTTCGCGCTCTCGCGAAACGTAATCCAATCCATCCAATGTAATTTAACGTAATGCAACCATCGTTTTTTTTTTCATCAAACTTAACAAACCTAACAACAATCGAAACATTCAGTACTAAATTTCGTCTAATCGAACGCTTACGCTCTTTTTTTTTTAGAGTGTCGCACCACCCTGTGAACTTACGCAAGACTTCAATAAATAATCTCATCTCAATTGATTTTTTTTACGTCAAATCCGAGACGATATACAATATCGTTAACGCATTACAAAAAGAGCCTCTACGTTTTTATATTGCAAGAAAATTCTTTCGTTTTATTTGGTGTTAAAGTCACACTTGTGTCCCCGCACACCCCGCGTCCTTGCACTTTCTTAGGCTGCGTTCGGCCTTAACCGAGATTTTTTTCGCGCGATTAATTCTCGCTCGAAAGTACACGTAAAATTTGTTTTTTATTCGGATTCATAATAAAGTAAATAAAACTGTGCTACTTTTAGAATGGCAAAATATTTTTTTATGCGTTTATAAAAATGGCGTTAAGTCATTTTATCATATATATATATATATATTTGGTGCTACGTTTAACCGCCATCTCCCAATTGATCATCTTCCTGCCATTTTATATGTTTTTTTTTCGCGATTGAAATATTCGGGCAGAATCAAAGTGCAGTTTTACAGAATTCAACGTTAAGACCGAACGCAATTTACAATTGACACAATTTTGTATCTTGTTCCGACACACATTCCCACGCATTCGCACAACATGCAGTCGAGTTTTTTTTTTTTTTTATATATTAAGTTTTTGTTTTCGTATTCTCTCTCCCTCTTTCTCTCTTATCGGTTCGCATAAGCGGCCAATGAGTCGGACGTGAGACGCAGCGCGCGCGCGACGCATCCTCGCAATTACAACGCTAATATACCGACACGCTACTATATATTTTTTTTTTTTTCGTTTACTCTTAATATACATCTACTTGCTTGATATAGCGATCAACGATAATCGTTCGTTTTCTCTTCTACGAGTTTTCGTTCGCTCCACCCTTTCTCGCGTTTTTTTTTTAGCCGGTTTACCTCGTACACGCATATGTCTTCACTCTCGCCTCTTCTACCTTCACTTTCACTTCTTTCCTCCTCATCTTGCCCCCGTTTTTTTTTTGTTTTTTTTTTTGTTTTTTTTTTGTATACTTTTAACGCTGTAGTTTCGAGTAAAAGATTGAAGTAAAATCATTTATAGATGCTGGCAATAATATTTAGCTAAATCGTGACGATAGTGTTTTCTCTCTCTTAATTACTGTGTAAATACTGATAGATTATACTCTTGTCCGGCCGGTTGTACCGTATCTCTGCAGTATCTCTGTGTCTTTTTTTCATTCTTTTTTTCTCTCCTTGTCTCCTTGTTCTCTATTTCTTTTTTTTTTTATCATTTATATCCTCTCTTTCTTTCGTGTAGTTTTTAATATTTATTTATATATATTTATATTTATATTTATATTTTGTTTGCTTTGTTTTACCGTTGCATCTACGTCTGTCTTTTCGCCATTTCGCTCTCGTGTTTCTTCATCTTATCGTTTCTCTGTCTTTTCTCTCTCCGTTCTCACACACACATAAATTTTATATTTTGTAGACTTAGAATTTTCAATTCACAGAGTGATCTAATAATCGCTTAGCCGTGCGCAGTTCGCTTTTTATTATTATTATTATTTTTTGTTGTTGTTTTATATATATTATTTCTTTTCCGTCCTGTCTATCTATCTCTCTTTCTCGCAATCATTCACCCACCCTATCTCGCATTCACTCTCAGACGCATTTCGCTCGTCGTCTCTTCTCTTTCGCTCTTTCAATATACATTAACAATTATAGTCGTTTAGTCTTGTAGACGTCGATTACCTGCCGATCATACATCTTATTATTTCGAAGCTGATATAGATTGCAAAGAATCTATGATAAAATAGTTTTTTGATAGTTTTGGGACACCGTATAATATCATTTTAGCAAAATTACACAAGCAGTAAAGTAAACGTTTTGCGTTATTTTAACGAAACGACAAAGATCAGCGCAATAACGCTTTCGTATCAGTACTTTTTTTTTATTTTTATTTTTATTTTTATTACATCGCGGTAATACTGTCATCTAACATTCAATTACTTTAATTAAATTCTTTACAAATTTTCGTGATAATTTTTGACTGTTTTAGTTTTCAACGTGTGATTCTTTCAGTGTATTTTCTCTAATTATATAGAAAATAATTCTATATATCGTGTAATTCCTGGTATCTCTGATTACGCTTATTGTTTTTTTTTTTTTTTTTTTTTTTTAATTACGTCTTCTTCTTGGTCTTCTTCCCTTGCCTTCTCTGCGAAATATCGAATTACAAGCACACGAATAGGAAGGACCGATCGTTAACAGACTAGATTATTCTGACGGTAATTAACGTCTTGCAAATTCCTTTTTTTTTTTTAGGGGGGGACAGTCGTGTATAATACATTTAATAACTGTGGTTGTCATTCATTCGCACTTTCGAGTCTCGAATTAACAGTGTACTAGAGGCTCAGTCTCTAAGCACTAGAGCAGAAGCTATTTCTCTCTTTCACTCTTCGCGCGCCAACGCGATCAACAAATAGTTTCGCAATTATTCCACTATTGTTGATGTATGTATACGTTTGTGAGAGAACAAATGCGTCTCTCCGCGTCTGTTTTGTTCACGCGGATGAACGCGGAGACGATTTGCATAGGATGTTCAAAGGAGAAGTTGACGATCGTTAATCGCGCGAAGATACCGTCGTATATTGTGCCTCTCGTATTAATTAATTTTTCTCGCTCTCGCGCTTGTTTTCTTACAAAACTGGAAGAAGTAGGTGAAATACAAATTTTATGATAGTCAAAATGCTCCGGTTAATATGCTCCGGTTCCGTCACGTAAACTGGAAGTCGTAGATTTGTGCAAACTACATGCTGGATGAAGCGCGAAAAACGTAAAACGCGAAGTTCTCTAACGGGAATTTTTAGAATTTTATTTTGTACTGGTTCGGGATCGTCGCGACTAAGATCTTGGCTACTGATACAAGTGATGAGACAACGTCGAAAGAAATTTGAAGAAAAGAAAATAGTAAGATAAAGAAATGCTATGCACAAAAGTTGGTGAAAAGAAAAAGACGAAATTTGTTCGGGGTACAAGATGTGCTTCCCGATTTTTAATATATCGGGGGTCTAGGTCGAAGCTGCGACTAATCCTAAAAGCGTGTTTTTCTCGTTCGTCTCGACCGTACAAAAACGCGTGATTCACTTTGTCCCTAACAGATAATACAGTGAGGCCCGTTTTATTTGTTTCACCGTTGAATGCACTTCCGTTCGATCTACACACACGTTCACAGTTCTCTAAATACAAATCACGGCACCGAGGTCTCGCGAATTCTCTCTTTCTCGTGTTCGTAGGCCCGTCATTTCTTCTCTTTCGTTTAAAAAAAACATTGTCTCTTTTTTTCTTTTATTCTTTTCTATGATATGTAGGACGATGATGAAAGCTTTAGGGTAACACTATGATCTAGTGATGCCCCTGTTCGGTTAAGGGTGGAAACGACCAGGCATACGACCCATTCTCGTAATTTTGTTCTCGCAACAACCATGAGAAGAATTCTGACAAACGCTACTTCGAACAGGAATGATTTGTAAATTACGGCGTATGATAAATCTTTTTTTAAATATTAGAAAAAAATTGAAGATGTGTGTGACGTTAAAAAGTTGTTCAATATATATCTTTTCAATTAAAAATTCAATTAAACAAAAAAGATAAAAATGCAAAATTTCAGTGAAACAGAAAACTTGATTGAAAAGTTTATTGAACGGTTATATTTTATTGCAATTTTTTAAGCAAGACAAAGAGTAGTGATTTAATCAGGAAAAAGATTTGCGCCACGATTCGATCTGTCTTTAGAGTTTTTTTTTTTTTTTCAATCATTGTTCGGAGCATCGTTAAATGATTTTTCCCAGCAGTATTCACAACTATCTACACAAGTTTACCTAAGCAGGATGTAGTCCTGGGAGAGTGGGATATGTTTTCAGAGCGATTTCGGATGATATACATATTTCGATAAAGTGCATGTGAGAAAAGCTACGCTCGAAAATACTTGTGTACATGTACATGACGTGTATGTATATTTATTTGTGTGTGTATATGCATTGTGTATCTATATATATATATATATTTATATTTTTATGTACGTATGTATATGGCTGCGTGTTCCGCTTTCTTCCTAGAAGTGTGTCGCGGGTGCGTAATTCAAGTCTTGTTGTTGCTTATATGACAAATGAGAGACGCGTAATTCAATTATATTTACAAGCAGCCGTTTTTTTCTCTTGCCTCCCTCCTTCGCGATCTCCTTCACTCTCGATTCGATTCTTAAATCCCTTTCGTGCCCCGAAACCCTCACGAGTCGTGCTAAATTTTATTATTATTATTATTATTATCGCTATTATATGTACAGCGTCTTACCCTCGAGAGAGAGGACCGTCTTCCTCTCGAGAAAGAAGTGTCATCTCGGCTCTTCTCGACGTCGCACAACTCGAGCTTGAAAAAAAAAAAAGAAATCATTTTTCGCACGCGGTGGTGAAAACAATACCTTGTCGCGGCGTAACCAAGACAAGAGGTTTCTTTAAATTGGAAAAATTTGTACTGTAAAAATATATATCATATATACTAATTGCAGAAAAGTAAAGCTGATTACGTGGACAACAATTTTCTTCTTTGAAAATAGCTTTTAAGAAAACGGAGATAAAAATAAATCAAATAAATACATAAATAAATAAATTTTCACCACCGGCAGCTTTAAGTTTTTTTCTTTCGTTAGACTTATCGCGCGATCGCGTCGACAGCGAGACGGGATGATTATACGCTTATCGTTTAACATACCGACTATCAGCTATTATTATCTGTTCAGGGTCATTGAGCACCAAAAGGAATAGTACATTATTACACACACACACCACACACACACTCTCTCTCTCTTTCTTTCTTGCTTCACTTTCTCGTCAAACTATTTATACACGCACTATAACACTCTTGCACACGTCGTGTCTCGATCGATGGTGACTCGAGGAATTTTCGATTCTTCTTCGCGATCTTTCACGCGTTTTTCGCAGCGTCCACGTGCGCGGAAAGAATCCTCCGCGCGCGGATCTCGTCCCGGCAACCGGAAGGACGAAAAAAAAAGAGCAACGTAAATACATAGCCAAGCTGAGCTAAAAAAAAAAGAAAAAAATTTGTCTCGAGGTTTTAAATTCTCTTTCGAGCGCCGCGCACTCTTCCTCGATCGCCTCTGAAGAAGTAAGAGGCTCCGGAAATATTTCATCCGGATTTTTTCCTCACTAAGCTCCGGAGAGCCCAGTGTTTTCGCGCAGCTCAAACTATATGCGTGGGACTCCTCGACGATAACCGCCGTATCGTTTATCTAAACGAAGGATACGCGACAATAGTTTTTTTGCAAAATATTTTTTCCCCTTTTCTCATCAGCTGAGTTAACCCTCGCGCGCACTCGCGATCGATCCGTTCATTTTATTTCTTCTCAAATTTTTTTTCTCCCCTAACAAAACCTGCGTGACGATTAAAAATGTTAGAGAAGATAATTGATCGTCGATGCGGACGCGAGGGGTTCACCAACCCCGTGACGACTCGAGGAGAAAACACAGCTAAATCTATACATATATAAATATATATGTGCGTACATACATATGTATATATATAGTAGACAAATTGTTGGTTGTAGAAAGTTTGATTTTTCCCTTTTTTTTTTTTTTTTTTTTTTTTTTTTTTTTTTTTACATACGAAATGGAGCACGGAAGAAAAACCGCTGCACTCCGCACTACGTTCTGCTTCTAACTCATAGAAAAATCATGGAAAAATTCTTAGGATTTCTTTCTTTCTCTTTCTTTCTCTCTTTGTCTTTTTTTTTTTTTTTGTTTTTGTTTTAGAAACGTTCAAGTATGACAAACGTGGTCCATCGTTTATATACTTATATATGTAGTGCTACACGAAGATCCAACAGACTTGTATTCGCGACTCGATACGTATTTAAGTTTGAAAGGGATTATGTTAATTTATTACTTTTTTTTTTAAGCGATTAATATATATGCTTTGGATAATTCTTAATATTTTAATGATTTAAAAATGTACAAAATATAGGATAGCGATGATATATAATATGATATATAATATGGTTTAAGTTAGAAACGTGGTGAGTTTGTGCGCTTTACTTTATATATATATATATGTATGTATATAATATAAGTACATATAGTTACAAAATGATTTATTTAAAAATTCTTACGATATATATGCTTTGGTTATATTAATCGCCGAATCAGAGGTTTTTCATATTAATTACATTAATTATATATTCGCAAAAGTGTGTTTTATAAAACTGTTTTATAATTGAGATAATTTTTTTTTTTTACTAAACTCGCGCGAGAATACAAGCTCTCTTGGATCCTGTTCAACGCGAATTTCACCACAAGTAATAATAATAATAAGTAGTTCGATCAATAAAAAATGCGATTGCACGAGGGAATCAGGTAATGCGAGCACGTTACAAAAATTAGATTTGTATATCGACATTTAAACCCTTTGCGCTCGTTCCGCTTCTTTCTGTCCGTCCCAATTTTTCAGATCACGTATCTTTCTCGATCCTTGGTACCAAATTGGAAGAGATACCAAGATAGAGAGAAAAAAAAATAGAAATTGTCGAGACATCGATTGTGGAAAAGTCGAGAGGACAAATTATATATCGTGTCTGTTGGCTGTGTCCCTTTGCTTTTACTTCTTAGCGCAATTTTGACCAAAGGGATTTGTTCGTCGCGAGCGATACAAAGAGGACTTTCTTTCGAAGGAGCTCCTTTCTGTTGTGTTCAGGTTTCTTTTTGTGGCACGCGAACAAAGGGATGTTTCCGCAAAAATTATTACCGTTTTTTTTCACTGCGAGACGCGCAACGGCTCGTATATTCTCTAAGCTTCCACGCTTTTATGCCGATCCTTCGACTACATTCGCCACGTTTTTACCCTCCTAAGTCGATCTGATGAAACTTACGATGAAAATTGCGCGTTCAAGATTTGTTTATAATACATATATGTTTCCGTCTCGCATGAAGCTTACTTAGTTCGAGAAGGCTTAATAATTATTTATTTAATAATGGAGATGAAATTTTCGTAAAGGACGAAACGTGACTCTCATTCAGTCAATCGAATGCGCACTGTATAAATGCACGATCTTTCGGACGAAGGATATCGGCGTTAGCGGAAGAACATAATTCGAACTAACTCCGGCCGTATGGACTTCCTGCGATCGACACGTATCGCGGCTCGTAAAGTCTCGATTAATTATGTATGTATATAATGTATGTATATAATTTATACGTAAGTGTTTGTATACACGTGTATATGTACGTGTGTATATTTTTTATTTACGCGTACATGTACACGTATATAGGTATATAGGTATGTATAGGTATAACAACAATTATATAAAATTGCGGCAGTGTGCTTTCACGTATAATAGTTAATTAATAGTAACAAGCGCTCTCTCTTTCTCTCTCTTTCTCTCACACGCACACGTAAAATTATTTTCACTAGAATTAATAGGGCGAGAGGAACACTGGATAACTTTGTGTCTATCTCTCCTGTGCGAGTCTACGAAGAGAATGCAATAATCGCGTAATTCCCTGAAACGTATATAAAATTTGCTTCGCAATTTAAAATAATCCGTCAGTTCTTCGACGATCGAGCAGAGGCAATAGGAACTGTATAATTGCGTTTTTTTTTCTTCCGATCTATCTAATTTAAAGAACGTGTGTTCTAGAACGTGCAAAGAAAATTGTATGCGTTAATTGATTTTGCAAAATGGAGATCGCACCGATGTATTGAAATTTATCTGCGAGACACATTTGTTTCTTTAACAGCTCAATTATTTATCTCAGAAATGAGAGAAGACACTTCGGTAATAAAAGTATCCGGTATTCACGCTCGCACAGCATCGAGTCACACACGGTTTTAGGGCTGGATACATCTAAGATTGCGTATGGCGAGTCGTGTGTTATATACATATATATAATTATATGTATATATACACACATTTATTCAGCTCATACAATTAGTCTTTCGCGGCTATATATATATATTATACTTCAATTAAAATCATCATCTCTCCCCGGTCAATCTCCCTTATTTACGTTTTAACCCTTAAATTATCTCGCGCGGTAACACTAACTGTGCGGAAAGAAGAGAGTACGGATGTAATGATGTAATTCTATTTTATATACGTGCGTGTTTATACAGATTACAATGTTTTTCTCTTTCGGAAAAACAAGCCACGAGATATCGGATCGATAATAACGGCGATAACGACGATAACGTGTGTGTATGTGTGCATGTATGTATGTTTGTGTGTGTATGTTACAGTGGTAATAATGTATGATGATGACGAGTCCACCCTCTCGTGGCTTCTGTTCCGCGGGGGTGCGTATTTCGTCGTCACTTGATCTAAACAACAGAGCGACGGGTTACGGTATCTATCTACGTTTTTTTTCCCTCCCCTTTTGGTTTTCTTCCTCCTTAAATTGTTCGTTATTTTTAAACGTTAAACTTATTTTATACGTTCGCGCATTCTTTCCTTTCGCTCTTTTTCTCTGTCGTTCACTTTCGCTCGCACTCTCTCTCTCTTTCTCGCAATCGTCGTTTTACAGATTTAGACGCATAATAATACTGGCTATTTTACTCGTTTTTTTTTTCTCTCTCACGCGTTCTCGTCTCTTTTAAAATTATATAGTTAATTAATATTCTCGTAGCATTTCTTTCTCTCTCTCTTTCTCTGTCTTTACTTGTTAATTATTATCGTTTTCGGTCACTTTCTTCCGTCTATTACACACGATCGCACCCAGTCCCGAGCAATCGATCGCTCGCATGGGGGGAATGATACAACGTCCGAGCAATTTGCTCGGTGTAATTTGTATCTATACACACACACACACATAGATATATATATATATATTTGCAAACAATGTCTCGAGACGATTCTCCGTCCTGTGTCTCCCTATTGTCGACACGTAAGAAACACCGCGCGCGTGTGTCCTTCCCCTCCTCGACGTATAATATCTTTATGTATATATATTTTATGTATATATATATCGTCTATAGTTAGTTTTATTTGTTTGTTCTCTCCTTGCCTCTTTGTCAGTTTGTTCATGTTGTAGTTTGTTTTCTGTATACGAGAGCTAGCTAACGCTACAATAGTTTTTATATATATATATATATAGTAATATGTATATCGCATATAAACCGATTATTATGTATGCCACGTGCCTCTTGCTCGCTTAATACCTCAGTTCTTATTGTGTGATTAGTGTGAATTGTTTGGATTACGACGATGACGAAGGGGACAAACATCTCATCCCTTTTTTGTTCTTCCTTTTCTTTTCTGTGTCAACGGCCTAGAAGTAGCAGCGAGGGTAAAGTGTGTGTGTGTGTGTGTGTGTGTGGTTTCGAACCATCTTCATCTTCGTGAAATCGCAATCGAAAGGCCGTACGAGTACTCGGAGAAATTCTTGCTCGTGTTAATATGCGGAGGACTGAACGGCGTTCGGCTTGAGGGTTGCGCGAAACAGGTCGATAAATACAATTGAAACCTCTCGTCTCTCGTTCGCAGTCTCCACTTGTGTATGGATGAATTTTCAACAAAGAATTCCTACGATTCCTGTCTTTCCGCGATGAACAATTGTTGCACGTCCGCGTGTGCCTTGTTCAGCACAGCTCGACTTCGAGATAGCGTAATTGCCGTTTTTTTTTCCCATGGCTACGTTTAACTTATGTACATTACACATTTTCTATAACGTCTTTATTATAATTTTTTTTTATTCACGAAATTCAATATCGACTAGAAACCGATAAACAGAGACATAACATTACACCGTTTCTTAATTTCGCTAACGTAACGGCTCCTTGGAACGATCCGGTAACAAGAGCTAAGCCACACATCTTCTCTTTTCGCTTCTTTCTTTTAGCTACTCTCTCTCTCGTTCGTCTTTAATAGGAGCTTTTCCAACAACACAATTGACTAAACTCAATCGGTCAGAGCCGACAGCTCAAAGTATCGAACGAATATTCCTATACGTATTTGGACACTCTCGAGTGTTAGCACCGTGCAACGCGGATCGAGAAAGACCTTCCTCGAATTTCTCACCGAACTGCATTTCTCTCTACTACTTAGAACGATATTATAAATTATCCGAAATAAAACAAGTGCTCTTCCCGCGCGCGATTCGTTCTTATCTTCTCTTCTTCGGCGTATCGAAGCCGCGTATACGAAGTGTTCACAGTCCTCGTTCTCCGACGTACGTTTTTCGCTCTCGACTAGAAAGAGTCGTCATTTGTTCACCCGGTTAGTGCGCCTTCGTCATGGGATGTCGATCGTCGTCGCTCGCCTCGACGTCACCCTCGACGCCCTTCTCGCCTTCCTCGGGATGCTGAGGATTGCCCTCTTCGGTGTCGACGCTGCTCGTCGGCGTCACCTGCTCGATGGTACCGCCGGCGCCCGCGTTGTTGACGCCGCCCGATGTTACGCTCGTTGTTGTTGTCGTCGTCGTCGTCGCCGCTGTCGTATCGTTGCTCTTCTCGTATCCCAGATCGCTCAAGAGGCTCTTGTTAATTGGCTCCGGCGAGGCCTCGGATTCCTCGCTGCTAGGTGAACCGGGAGACAAGACTATCACCTGCGCGAACAGAAAAATAGACCCACCACGTCAAGGTGCGTCGGGTTAGTCGATGCTCTCGACAATTCACTCTCGGTTGGATCTCGGCACATACGAAATTACTGATCAGACACGTCTGATTACACGTCTTCGGAAAAATTCGAATGTAATAGAAATATCACACGTTCGGCTCTGCGCAACAATTTCACGAACTTTACTAGAGAGAGAAAAAACACAAATTGTGAGATGTACAAAAGTACGGTGCTACATGTCCAACATACAATAATTATATGTACAAATCTGAGAGACGTGTCAACACACACTTGGAGTTTGTATATGTAAAACGTGGTGACAAATGAGATGACAGAGAAATGTGAGAGAGTTACACGTGAATGATATATGTATATATATACGTTTATATCTGATAATCGAATATCGGGCCATGCAAATGTGAATGAAAAAACGAACTAAAGGCGAATGATAACACGATAATGGAAACGATAATATACCTGTGCAAGAAGCGGCGTCTCTGTGCTGTCAGCGGTTTGGTAGAGCCGGCAATTTGCGCTTGCTCTGAAGAATACGTGCCCAAAAACGAAAAAAGATAAAGAAGATAACGTAAATTGTCATTTATAATGAGAATGAATACGTCGAAACTATACGTACGTAAAACCGAAAAATCAATACTCTGAGATATCCCCCCATCCCCCAAATATATATGCTTTTGTAAAAAATATAAAACTGACACACATCGAAAACATGCATCGAGGCGTTTCGCAAACAGGTACAAATTAATATATATATATATATATGCGCATAATAATGGAATGTATGTACACGAATGTATGTACGTGAGATAAATTATGTATCGCGAAAGATGATCAGTGGCAATGACAATGAATGACGATCGCAAATCATTTTGGCTTTAACGATAGTCTTCTAAAGAATATATTTTTTTAAGAAGTAGATACTTTTATCGGTTTATAATATATTTATACGTAGCAGTAATTTATGTACTTTCTATAAACATAAATTATCTTTGAACGGTGATTGATTGCACAGAGAAAAACTTTCCAAATTACACGTCCTCCAAACACTATTCGTGCCAAAATGTTAGCGAGTTAGTGACAAATGTGAAAGTTGTTTTTTTTTTTTTTTATGTTCAATCGTAATTGATAACATTTGTACTTGTATAAGCAGAGCAAAATTATTGCCGTAAGTGGCGCGTAGACTCGATTTCAGTGAAGCGCGTCGCGCGAAAAGCGAACGGGAAACAAATAATTAGAAATCGATTTACTTTGTCTACACCATGCTGTTCATAACACTTCAATATACATAGAACAAGAAGCGAGAAACTTCCGGGTAATGCACGCGTGTAATATCCGCTGAGCGCCTGTTTGATCGATTTTTCTGGCCTCGAAAGAAGCAGAACTTAATAACCAGAAAAATCAATGTAATTAACTCCAAACAGCAATAATTAAATAAAATTTACTTTTCTTTAAAAAAAAAAAAAAAAAAGTATACAATTCAGGATCTCTGTGTGTACAAAACATTCGCAGCAAAAATATGACAGATCTTTTTTGTACAGTTTGGAGTTAATGTTTTTCTCGACGACACACTGAGATCGAAATCGTAATTAGTCGCACACCGACGACCTACCTGCCGAGGCTTGACCGGTGGTGGAGGACGAATGGAGGGCCCGAGGACTGCGGCTGCCGTAGTTTGGGGTGGATGATGAAGTGAGGGTGGCTGCTGCCAGGGCAGCCCTGTGCGTCCCAATGTTCCCTGCAGTTGCACCTGTTGCTGCACCTGCTGCTGCGCCTGCTGCAGATGATGCTGACTGTTGCTGCGCTCGACTACTGGCGTAACTCGAGGAAGTGTTGAACCGACTGAAGAAGTCTTCCGAACTGTCTGTGAAATTAGCTACTGATTACTCGGCTCTTAGCTGACACTTCCTTTTTTTTTTAACGAACGTTGTTGCGACGTGACGTGTGTCGAAGCGATATATATATATATATATTGTATCTAATGTGCTACTGACGCAACAACCTTTAAAAACAAGCACATTACCTGACTTCACTGGCCATATCTCCAGCAGATACTTAAGCACGGCGATTGGTTGCTGGAAATCCAGCGGAGGTCCGTTTTCTTCCGAGTGTAACATTAATACCGGGCCGAAGCAAACGGCGAGACTCGCCGGTGACATTTTATTGCATTGCGACACCACCATTGCCAGATGATCCAGCAGGTAGATCAACGTACACTGTTGCCGAGCAATAAGACGCGTAATTAGAGAATTCGAAAAAGTCAGAAGAAAAGTCTTAGAAAAGAAATTTTTAACGCGTTTAAGAAAAAAACAAGCGAGAATACGCACCCTATTAACTTTAGGCAGACAATCTAGTATACTGAACATAAGCTTAGCGTTGCCCTGCGGATCGTCCGGCAAACAGACGGCCAGTGCGTCGACCATCATTTGGTAGAGGCACTTCGTGAAGAGTGGTTCCGGAAGTTCTCGCAAGTAATCCTTCAGAACGCCTGTATGTAAAAAGAGGAAGCGCGCTCATTG
>QVNV01020514.1:0-16137 GCA_014825455.1 Pseudomyrmex pallidus | reverse complement strand
GCACAGTCACGGTTGTCGGGACGTTGGTCGAAAGAGGGTAGTTGTAATTTTAATCCGTGCATATTTGCTTGAACCGTTTTATTTAAAAAAAAAAAAAAAATTATTTTACAGTTTTTAATTCATTTGTTTTTTTAAATTTATATTGTTTCTCTGGAAATAGTAAAATATATTCAACTGTATATTTATTTTACCATTGGAAAAGTAGCAAAATGTAACAAAATAAAACAATAAAATAACAAAAGATATTAAAAGAAATTCTACTGCATTTTACTATTTCTAGAAAAAAAAAAATATATAATAAAGCAGTAGTTCAAAAAACTACTTAATATAAATCATACCCCGAAGATTGAATATTTCTACAGATTTTTGCACGGCGAATTATACTTATTTGTTTTTAAATTTAACACGACGCATTTTAAGATCGCATCGCAGGACTTTACATCGTACATTACACGTTTTTATTAAAAGATACAGCCGCGCGTTCTTACGCTCGCGGTAAATAAAACGTTAACTCGCGCATCGATGCTATCTTCGCCGCGTGTTATACTCGAAAGATATTTATGAGACTACTACACTTGTTCCCCGAAAGATCGCACGATAATGACGCGCGCACGCATGAGGAATATTTACACACAGAGAAAGAGACGCACACACACACACGCGCGCGCTACGAAGTGATTGCGCTCGCTGACTTGATTCGCTTGATTTCCCTAATTGGACGTTTTAGTTAAATTTTCACATCGCGAGAACGGAGCAGGTTTCTCCGAAATCGGCCGCCGCGGTTTGCCGGTTCACCGAGCGGGCGCTTTCAACGTTGCGGAACAATTTTTCCGAGCGCGCGGTCTCTTCCCTTCGCTTCTAATTAATTGCAGTTAATTACGCTAATTAGCGCAACTAATGCGATCGCGCGACCATTTTCCACGACGATACGTTCATCGGCTGTCGTGTTGAAACATAATCGTTTTTTTTTTTTTTTTTTTTTTGATACCGTTAAACAACACGATTGCCGCAAACTTTCTCCCGATCCCTCACTTGATCTCTCTCGTGACTTTTCTCACAGCGTGAATGATTTATCTTCCCTCCAATTTCTTTAATAACAGCCTTCTCTCTATTTGTCGAACCCCGGGGTCGGGAATATTTAAAGCCCGAGAGGAGAATCGGATACTTTGTAAAAATGGGGACATCGACGTCGCGATATTTGTGTGTGTGTCTCGATCCCACCGTGGAAATCAAAACGAATTGCTTCTTTCGGACAGACGGACGGGCGGAGGGCGGAGATCGCGCAGAATCCGGCGCAGAATCGGATTTCTCGCAGGGGACAATTTCGCCGATAGCGTTCGACGGATGCGATCGTCTCCCGCGGGGGACGTAAGACCCTCCTGTTTGTTTTCCAGAAACGCGGGGACGACACGTGTTTTTGCGCTCTCTCCGGTTCCGTTCTTACAGCTGTTAGGAGAGAAATACCGAGCGGTGCGTCGAACTCTCGAAACTCGACGCGCATTCACAAGCGGGCGAGGGAACCGTTCGAGTGAGATGCCGACGTTCGTGTGTAATTGAAGGGCCCCCTCGATGATGGACCGTTCCGCGTAAATATCGGCTCTCGCACGCTCCTCCTCCTCTCTCTCTGTCTCTCTTTGTCCGCGCGTCTCTCGCACACGTAACAGTTTTATATCGCGGTCTAGGTATCGCCTCGGACGGGGCAATAAATCATTTTCTGCGGCCGATCAACTTCTTCGGGACTGCCATCTTCTTCGATTGTAACGCTCATCACCGATGTACACGCTTCATTGAATCACTTAACGCTGGAATCTCGTCTCGGGAGAGAGAGAAATATATATATTGTACGCGCGCGAGCGTACTCTCGGTCGCTTATCTCGCACACGCGACTCTCTTTCGCCCTGTCTCCATCGCGCTCTTGTTGTTTGCGGGCCCCGCAAATATTTGACGGGAAATACACACACAGTTCCATTGTAACGTGTGTTTTACAAGCGCACACTCGCGCGACTTTCTTTCTTTGCACGTTTGCGGGAGAAAACAATGTTTTGCGACATGAAACCGCGGGCGGAGAATTTTATTGCGCGTCGCTACCGAAAGTTTTTTTCGTCCGGAATTGTAAAAAAAAAAAAACTATCTCTGCGCGCAAAAATTTCTTGGATTTGTGCGAGAACAAATTTCCGCGACCGCGGTTGCAGCTGTGAGATGTTGCAACGGTAGCTGCAGCGGCGACTCGTCCCGACTCGCGCCCACGCTAATTCACCGCCGCTATTTCCGCGCGATCGTGTGGGACGTCGTCGTCGTCGTCGTTATTTTTTGTCATCCCTCTCCCACTCGCGCTGATGACCGGAGCGCGTTGAACGCGGACGGAATAGGCGGGGGATCACCCGCGCGAATGTTGTCGCGAACGCGCGGCGATTTTCTTCGCTCTTATGGTTCGTGCTCTGCAATTTTTTTTTATTACGATTCTGCTCGCTAACAAAATGCAAATTACCAACCCCCGCGGCCGATAACAATCTTAACGGAGTCAAAATTAACCGAGCGGGCAATCTCTTTCTCGCGATTAAGTTTGCACGTGCAAGAATCGCGTGAACTAGGACAAGTTGGCTGGTCCGCTCGTTTCTGTCTCTACAACGTGCAATCTCGCTCGGAAATTTCTGGGGTGCTGTGGGTTGCAACACACACGCGCGTGCGAGAGAATATCGTGAGGGAGGAATGGGCGGTGTATAATTCGATCGAGTAGGCCGGACGCGATGCAGCGTTAAGATTAGAAACGCAGCAGCGCGTCGGGGACCAAAATCGTGCGCGCGCGCGCGCGTCTTTCTCTCTCTTTTTAGGGCGATCCCGGGCGACCCTAAAATAGTTTTCGTGCACCGAGGGCGTGCTCAAGGTGAAGGTTAAAGCAGCGCTCACGACCGCGCCGGGGCGACGCGATGACGGATTAAATGGCCGGTCGGTGCACATGGCGGGACACACGTTCTCTCTCTCTCTCGTGCGAGGGCGATTTAATCGCAATCGCAGACGGATCCCGTCGTTCGCGCGGGAGCCCTAACGCGACAGTTGTGGAGATATACGGGGGTGTTTAGATGAGCGCGTGGCGCGCAGGCCCTTGTTTTACGACCTTTCCCCCTCCCGACGTAATTACCGGCCGATTTCTCGAAAATAATCGCGTCCAGACGTTTTTGTACTTCATGCGATCAAAGTTTTATTTGAGGAGATTTCGTCGGAAGATTTGTAAAAAAAAAAACGATGCTGAGAGAACGAGAATGAATTGTTAAAATTTCGGAATCCGCGTTGAGAATTTTTATTAAAGATTTCTAGGTTTTGAATATTTTTGTGAAATTATTTTTGTTAAAATACGTTTTCTAATTACGTTTTAATGTTGATATTTCATCGCGTCCGGTAGTCGATTCTACTTAAATATTGATTCAAAATTTCACAAACATAAGAGAGAAAGAGAGAGAAATAGCGTTTAAAAAAAACAAAGGTCCTGAAAGTCGGGATCGAAACGTTTTTCGAATAAAAATTCGCGCGTTTATGACACATATGAAACGGACAATGAAACGAGCGGAAAGAAAATCGACACTCCGCCCCCTCCTGACTTCTGCGGGCGGATTTCCATTTCACGGCGGCTACGTACGCTCGAAGCGTGTTCGCGCGAGCGAGATGGAAACTAAATGGGGCCGAGTTGATATATTCAGGTTCCGGTTTCGCTATGCTCGGTTGGGTATGGGGTTCAGAGGACGGGGGGAAGGGACACGCCTAACGTGCACCCGCACGTATCCTCGTCGCCTTGCCGCCGGGGCGCAACATGAAAGTGTATCAGCTAAAACGTAGGGCGCTGCCTAACGACCTTTTTTCTTTTTTTTTTTTAATTTCTTAATTGCTCGTTACGCAGCACGCGTGCATCTACAGTTGTCTATTAAGCATTAGCGAATAAAACGTGATAAAACTGTGGTTTTCAGGCGAGTCTGTTTCAGGCGAAACGTCTGATGACAGTAGTTTTGTTTTTAGCACGGGGAAAAAAAAAGATCCGCGCTAGAATTTAATTACTGCGTGACTGGCAAGAAAAATTTGACCATTTGAATGTTTTTCGTTTGCCAACAAAATGATTTGTCGATGAGACAACAAATTCAGAAGACATAAATATGATTACGAAATTTTTTTTTCGTGTGGAAACAAGTTGATGTCTAAAATGGGAGTTCGGATACCGAACTGTTCTGTCGAATTTGTGTTCGAATACACGAGCAATCGATTAATCAATTAGCACGCAATCGCAGTAACTACGTAATTACTGCGTCACGCGAGAGAATATTTTATTTGCGCGTGTGAACCGAATTTAGCGCTGCAGCGAGATTGAGAACTCTCAGAGAGAAACTCGAGCTTACTACTCTTGATTTACAATCTTTTTTTTTTTCGGCGCCAGACGTTCGATTATTTCTTCGCGAACGGAAAAAACGCACTCGCGGGTTGAAACCGAATATCTCGCGGTGTGTGATGTAACAACCGTCGCGCGTCTGTATTATCAGCTTGCGTTTCATAAATCACATGCGCACACACACACACGTGCTCTTCGTTACGAGACACGGAATTAAAAGTTCTCGCCGTTTGTAAAACGCGCGAATCGCGCTTGTTTCAGTTCCACTTATCCGTTATTCAATATCTGTATTTTGATACGTGTAATCGTCGCCGCCGTACGTTATCGCTCGTGTGTTTGCACTGTGTTCCACGCAGAATAGAAATTTTTATCGTGCCGAGCCGCGCCAAGATGCGTGCATTGCGCGCGTTATCTGCCGAATTTCGCGATATCTCGCTTTCGTGTCTCGAGTTGCAGATCGAGATCTCTGTCTTCAGCGTCCGATGTCATATTTACGAGCGTCGGAATTTATTGCGGAAGCTTTCAGATAGAAGAACGTTTCCACATTGCCATTGTGGAAATTTTTAGAATCGATTGTAATTTTCCCTCAAGCACGGAGAATTATATTGCGCGCGAAGATATTCGAAATTACAAAGCGGCGTAAATATTCTAATCGCGAAACTATAGTCGATAAGAAACGCTCTTCCCCGGCGTGTTGCATCAGCGCGATGCTCGACGTCGTTCATCGTCGCCTGGAATATAAGAGACGTCGTGTTTTTCTCGACCGGGTGGTAATTCCTTCACGGAGTAATGGACTGCTTCTTTGGCCCCCCCGTGACCCACGTCGTTAAGATACGCCGGTTAAGAGGAGAAAACGGGACTGCCGGGTAAGAAGAGGAGTCTAGAGAGTCACTCGTGAACGAGAGAAACGTTGCGGAGTCCGCGCGTTTTAAACTGTTTCCACCGACCGTTTTCCCCGAAGTTAACGCACGAGGAAACGTCCATAAGTGTGTGTGCGCGAGACGTCTCCGTTTTACGCGTCTAAAAACTGTGAAAGCAAGAATTGACAAAAAATCGTGTTACTTAAAATGCGTAGAATAACATTGGAAAAAAAAAAAAAAATACACTTGAAATCAATCGAAAGCGTTGTTCGACGGAGAAGTTTCCGTTCTATTTGCGTTGTTCATTTGGAAATTTGCCACTGACAATGAGCCTCATTGAAGCCGAAGCGCGCTGAAATTCCATTGATCCGGCAACACTGGGCCAAAGAGAGAGAGAGAGAGAGAGAGATTCGAGGCGGATTATCACGGACACACACACACGTGAACAGAGAGCCCGTCCAGCTGAGAGAGCCCGAGAGCGAGGTATCGGAACGAGAGGGCGGAACGTATCGTTTTCTATGGCGCGTACTATGGTGCTCGACTGTGCGATATGTAAGAGCGAGCGGGAGACCGGACAAAGAAACGGGGAACGTCATAGAGAGGGGAAAAAGGCGGAGGAAGCGAGACAGATAACAAGCCTCGCGGCAAGAAACGGTAAAACCGCTCACTACACACCGTGAACCTCGCGAGAACGCTGTCTCGTAGACGCTTGAATCAACGCGCCCGAAGGCGCTTTGCTCCGATCCCTCCGGATCGGCCAACTAAATCGTATCGATCCTTGACCTCGCTCGCGAGTCGAATTGATTTCCGCAAACGAACTGTAAGAGTCTCGGGCGCGCGCGCGCTCTCTTTCTCTTTGTGTGCTTTAAAATGTTTTCCACTCCGTCCTCGATAGAATTATCAAAATATCTCATCGATAAGTTTCCATATTAGTTTCGATAAAAATAACATCCAAACGCTTTCGAAAGTCTCGCTTTAAACGCGCGTCAAATTTATCTAACAAGTAAAATCGATGGTTTCTTTTCGCGCGAATCGCGCGGATTGCACGTGTTCGCGGTTGTGCCTTTCCGCTGATTGCGGTCAACGGCGAACGCGTTGCGAAATGTTGCAATTATCGCGTGTAACAAACAGAATCGACTCCGGTTCATTTACTCGGCGCGTAAAGTCTCGCGAAAGTATGACGCCGATAAAAATCGAACCGCTCCGTTCGTATCACAACGGCCCTTCGCGTCGTCCTGATTACGGCGCGCGCTCGTCCACACACACGCACACACACACGGTACCTTTCTGGTGAAGATTGCACTTTACCGGATTAAACGGCAGCGAGAAACTCACCGGGCGGGGATGTCGGTAAATTTTAGATTCACGGAAAAGGGGCAAACGCCCACGAAAGAGAATTTTCTATGACCGGAGTTTAAGCGAATCTCTCAGGAGGAGGAAGTTCGAAGAGAGAGAAACTCTCTCGCGACTTATATTTGCTCGCACAAGTCGCTAACGCGCTGCAGATCGTCGCGATAAAAATTTTACACCGAATTAAAGAGATCCAAAGTTCGCGTTTGAATTATTCACAAACAAGGATTGTGTTTTTCCTCACCATCTGGCAAAATTTCTATCAATTTTTCATCGCGCGTTCCACATATTGCGCTCGGAGAGAGATTATCTCTCGTTTCGTTCCATTTATTTTTAATTACTCTAATTTATCCAAGTTTTTTTTTTATTAGCGTCCTCGTCCGACTCGTCGGAGGAACGCGAGGCGGTCCTCGGGGAAATATCTGCGCGAATTAAGATCCGAGATATATCGCTCCGGGAGGAGGTCAAAGACAGTTCACAAGTGCGATGAACCGCGCGAACAAACCGCGCACCTGGCGCGATAATTAACGTATTTATTTAATGCGGCGCGATTAATCAATGTTGCGATACACTCGGTTAATCTAATTTCCACTCGCGTGCGTAACCGCAATCGTTCGTTGGCATCAACGAGAGCGAAAAGAGGGGAAAAAAACCAAGTATTTTCCATTGCGTCTAATTGTCTCGTCTCGGGAGTTTACACGTTTGCACATCGCAAATTGCCGTTATTCTTCGCGGAAAAGACGGATAAGAAGGAAAATTGGTAGCGCGGATAGCAAAAAGTCGCTAGTTAGTTAGTCGCCGCCGTAATTAACGGCCGTTGGTGATTAATGAATTCTCCAGCGAAAAGAAAAAAAAAAAAGAAAAACCACAAGAAGCGAGTTTAGACGCGCAGGTTTTTCGATAGATCGAAAGCGAGCACCCGTCGCCGTGTCGCTCGTATTCGCGCGGTTTTATTAATGACGCGTCGCGCGTCAGATTCGAGATCGCAATTTGCGCGCGTGTGTGTGCGATCTCGCCCACGTGCGCTCAGACGGCTGAGGTCCGATTGTTTCGCGTTTCTCAGCAGTAATTGCCGTAGCGGCGATTTGCACGAGAGATAGCGGATGTGAGTTTTATATTTGACTACCGAGTTTTTTTTTTTTTTGTTCGACTCAATGTCTCGCGCGATATATTTCCGGCTAATGTCTCCCGTTTTGCGGGGAACGACGAGAGGACCAAAGGGGTCGCGCGCATGGGTCCTCTGGTAATTAAGGCGTTTCAACAAATGTACAACGCGAGGAAACCGGTTAGTCCTGCGGCGACGCGCGCACACGGCTCGTATATACCTGTTGATAGTAAACCTGCTCGCAGGTTTGTCGATTCGATTGCCTCTCGAACGATCCTTTGAGCCCCGCAAATATGCGTAATCCTACACGCCGTATATACGGACTGGAATAGAAAGAGAGACCTGCGCGCGCGCGCGCGTGTGTGTGCGTGTCGCGGCTGGAATTTCGTTTCCAACTTGCGGCCGTGTATATAGTTGGCAGTTTGCCCTCTCGAACGTCCTCCGCTCCAACTTCCACGAGGATATGGCGCATATATATATATACACAGCCGTCGAATTTGAATCGTTAAAAACTTCCCGGGCGCGCGAGCAATGGAAATTCTTTTCCCGCAACTTTCCCCATTTCCTCGGTTTGGATGTTCGCGTTTTATTCGAGACGCCGCGAGACGGGAATGAAAAATCTCGCGAAACAGAAAAATGTCCGACATATTGCGGGCAATAACTGCGCGCGCTTCCGAAAAATTAATACGTTTAATATCTTGCTTTCGCGCGGCGCAACTTTTGCGTGAAATATGTCCAACGATTGCGAGAAACCAGCGTGGAGATGCCGCTTGCAGAGATAACGCGGGGGGAAAGGGAAGGATTTCGCGGAAACTTAACGAGGAAGATGCGTAGCCATCCATCGACGCGCGTAAAGAGAGGTGGGAGGGGGCTAAAAAAGCCGCCTCGGCGAAAATCTCGGCTTTAACCGAGCAGGAAGTATCGAATTAACGCCTTATCCCGTCGCTGGAAGAAGACTCCGGTCCGACGAGCGGCTTAACCCCGCGCGCGTTGCTCTCGTGTATTTCACCGGACGGACAGACTGAACGTTATACTTTACGGCTTGACAGAACGGTCAAAGGGGGGGACCAAGAGAGAGAGAGAGAGAGAGAGAGCGACGGATAAACACGAGGTCGGTCGACCGACAGGTTTTCCGCTCTTGTCGTGGGTCAGTACCTTCTTCCTTTCTCGCGCATAATTCGACGCGACGAAACACACACACACACACACACAGACAGACTCGGAATCACCGAGGAAATACGGAGAGACAGAAATGACGACGACGACGACGAGGCCCGGTGATTATATACGCGCCGTGCCGTTTCTCTACGCTCGACCGACTGCGCGAGAGAGGCTTAGCCTTTAAGCGCGCCTCCGATTGGGCTCTCCGGAGTCGCTAATAGAGCCGGGTATTAACACAAGTGTCCATCCCGCGGAGCCCTATCGCGGATTAGGTTGTTGTTGACCCGCGGGATTTAATTATAGACGGGATTGTTCCCATTATCGCGTGGAAAAAAACGAAGACCGACAGCGCGAAGTCTCATCGTCGTCCCATCGTCCACCCGCTTGGAAGAATTTTTTTCCCGTCCGGGAAATCGTAAGACTCGCGTAAACGAGAGAGAAAAAGAAACGACACCGTGTTGAGGAGAGAAGAACCGCACAAACGGATTAAAGGTGCGGTCTCGGGAGAGAGAGAGATAAATGTTTTATGACGCGATCCGCTTCTCGTGTGTGTTATTTCTCCGAGCGAATATTACGTGTATTTTCTTCCGCGCGGCGGATAAGAGATAAGTTATATTGCTTTTAATTCGAACCGCGGATCGAACCTCGCAAATAGCATATTTGTATATTGATCGATCGATAAGAGGTAATTACCGCGTTCTCGCCTGTGAGAGATAGCGCGCGCGCGAGATTTTATGAGGTTTGCGCGCGGGCAGTTCCGATCTCATGATTCACGCGCGTCGAATTAAAGCGACGAGAGAGCGGACCGGTAATAAAAGGGCCGGGCCCTTGTTTGCCGCGCCGCACGTCGAGAGACCACCTTTTGACACACGGGGAAAGAGAGAGAAGAGTAACGTTATACCGAAGCCAAAGCGCGCCGGAACCGGACGGGCACCGCCGATGTTTTAGGCGAGCGAACGCTCACGAGAAGCGCACCACCACGCGAGGAGGATTTAACGCCGCGCTGATCGAAACTTCCCTCGTGTCGGTGATTCAAACAACGACAGAATATACCCGATATAGTTTCGGAAACTCTCTCTCCCGCGGCTTTGTTCGTTTTGCACGTGACTCGTATTTGATATCGAAGTTTGAACAGTTTCGACTATCCCGTCGTCGCATCGCGACGACACACGTCGTCGATAACGAGAAGCCGATATGTTGGCACCTCTCTCGCTGGCTTTTGCAAATCTAATGACCCGTGACGCGCGCGATACGCCGCGAAAGAGAGAGAGAGAGAAACGGTTCACACGTGAGAAATCGAAACGACCTTCAAAACGATATTGCGCAAATTGTTTTTTTTTGCATACGACGCGCTCGTTGCGCAACAAACGCTCGCGTAGAACGTTTGAGAAGTTAATCGTAGGATTCTTCTCGCCGCTATCTTCTTGAGAATCTAGTTTTTTTTCTTTCGCTACATTGAGTCGTTGTTCTCCGACTTGAATCGCGCTGCAAAAGTTTACGGAAAGAACAGTTTTGCTGTCGTACGGCCAGCAAAAACAATTTTCTAATTTTTATTTTACTAGCAAAATGTTTTTGTTGACGAAGCAACAAATAGGCTTAGCAAATTTTCTTGCTGGTTATGTAGCAACTGATCTTCTTGCTATGTCTGAAAAGTTTTAAACCTTTTTTGAGGCGACGCGCGGTGAAGCCGCAGAAATTGTACACCGGCGAAATAATGCCCACAAAAGATCATTTTTCAGGCGCGTATTTAATTTGATTGTACTCGTCACAAAGAGATTTAAAATAAACGAATCTAATAAACGAACGCGCTCGCGAAATTGTCAAACAATGGAAAAAAAGGGTCAGTACGCTAAAAAATATTGGATGTCCGTGTTTAAAAAATGTGATTTTTATCCCAGAAGCTTTCGATCCTTGTGTCGGATCTTTTTCTGTTAAAAAAAACTGAATATAACCATGTAAAAATAAACACTATCAGATTGTCAAAGAAAAAACTAACGAATAATAATCCGTTACGAAAGCTCTTTAATAAATGTCTGATAAAAATAAAAATAAAAAAAGGTCAATAAATGTAAAGTTAACAAAACTGTCAACCAAATATAAAAATAAAATACGAACTCAGTGAGCAACAGATGTAGACTGATGTTACAATGTTTGAAATGTGAAAAATAAAAAAGATTTAAAACTTTCCCGACAAAACAATCGCGAAATAGAAATTTCAGTAACTCGCTTCGTTAAGTCGCTGTCTACGTATACGCGATTAGTCATTCCGTCGTTGAAGAGCGACGCGAAAGAGAGCCGCGCGCGAAGCCCCGGCGACGACGACGCGCCTCTAAGCGTATTCAAAGCGTATTCACGCTACTTCCTCGCTTTGTTTTCGACACTCGGCTTCTTTTGCGCGCATTTCGCATTCATCGCGTGACTCCGCGTAAAAGCGCTGTCATTCGACTCGATTTTCTTTGTCGCGGCAACTTGACTTGTTTTCCCGGGACCGCGCGCGCGCGGGATCCGCGCAACGATCAAATCGCACACATCGGATGCGATCCTCCTCACATTATCCTCGCTGCCTTTGAGAACGTTCTCGCGTGAAATGCGGCAGAAACGCGGCGCGAATTTGATCTCTCTATCCCCGAAGTTTCCCCGACGAGAAACGATATACGCTTGAGTAACGTCCGAGTAACTAAAGTTACGGTAACGTAACGGATAATTAGGGTTACCATGTTTTGAGGAGGAGAGAAACAATTTCACTTCGGACACTTCGTGAAACATTAAATTGAGTAATTAATTAAATTAAATTAATTACAATTTCAATATTGATGAGAAAGCCTACGACTTATAAGTTACCTATGTATTTGTGTTTTGCTTCTACAAACAAATTAATACTTTTATTATTCTATCATTAAATTAATTGTAAAGTTTTTATTTCATTTTTTTAATTTCATTAAATTAATTGTATGTTTTTACTTTGTATATGTTTCTCTTCAACTTTTCATTCTTCAACTCCATTCATTTAAAAATCCCGGACGTTATTTGATAACGTGTTCCTACGAATAATAATGTAACGCCACAAATCGCGCGTGAGCGCACACATATGTAAAATAAATACCGTATCACGCCGCGGCACAGGGAGTAACCGGCGTTGGACGATGATAACCACCGTGTCCCCGTGATAAGTGTCTTCGTCGCCGTTTAAAGCGACGACGATAACCGACAGCTGTTTTGCGTATGATGAAAGTCCAGGCGACGGTATACGCGCGCGCACACACGAATTGCGACCTTGCGCGAATTTTTGCGACTCTACCCTTCGCGGCCTTTCTCCCTTGTATACACGGTGTGTCTTTGGCGCGATATATAAAGATATAAATAACGCCATCGAGAGAAGAGGCCTGTCCTTGGGCCTACGTACAAACGCGCGCGTCGTGCGTTTATACCGGGTGCTCGCGTTTTCCGAAAAATCCAAAACTCCTCCTCGAAGTCGAGATTTTAAATCCTGTGAGAGATTTCACGCCGCGATAATTAAATTCGCGTGTATTCGCACAAAGATTCTTAAAAAATTGAAGAATATAAAATGCGATTTAATCGTTTCGAGAAAATAATAATAATAAAAAAAAAAAAACAATAAATTTCCGTTATCGCATCATCTCCCCCGTTCGAGCGCGCGCTCTCGAATTGCGTACGGATTTCATTTTCGGGTCAGTCGTGACACACCCAGTATAACGTGTACGAAGAGGTCCCTTTTGCGCAAAGTTGATTGTCCGGCCTTGAATGTGCGGCCAGATGTGCGGCGGGTGCGCTTGCACGTGTGTAGCACTCTCTCTCTCTCTCTCTCTTTCTCGTTCCCTCAGGAACGTGTCAAATATTCGCGGCGCCACGTCGCGCTATTTTCGCGCGACGGAATAATTCAGAGAGGAAGGAGCCAGTGAAAGTGTCTTCAGTTATTTCGTCGCGTACTTACGTACGTGCGCGCAAACACGTACTTGCGCTCGCGCATGCAGCACGCGTGCCGCAGTCGCGTAGGTACGAGCGCGCGTGCTGGTTCATCGAGCTAAATATAAGGCGCGAAAATTGTGGTCATGTTAGATTTTTAAGTCGATTATTATTTACACAACGAAATTAATTTCTATTTCAATTTTATCACATGTTTCTCTCTCTCTCTGTGGGTCTTGAGCGTTCGGTACAGTCTGAGCCAGAAATGCGTGCACGCGTCTTTATTTTATTTTCCGCGAAGGGTCTCGACACAAAAGAAAAAGTGCGAATAAATTTCGGAAATCGTAAAAATAGATTTCTTTCGAATGCTGCTGTCACTGCACCCCGTGCGGTGCTTTGCTGGCCGCGAAAGGCTTTAATATTCTTTGGATAGATTTCAGCAAAGTGTTAAAATTTGATTAAAAATGTAATATTGGATATCATAGATGTGATGCATTCGACAGAATATATTCTCAACATTACGCGAACTTCAGCCACGCATTTTTTCTTATGCAATACACCCTGACTGGAAATCGTCACTTTCACCCCCTTGTATCTCCGGAACTGCCTGTGCTCCTCTTGAAGTTTTACTGGGATTAATGTTTCATCTAACATTTACCTTGAAAAAAAGTTTGAAATATTCGAGGTCCAAAAACTGAGCGAAATTTGCCATCCACTCTTTAAATTTATCTTCCATATATAAAATAGTTAGGTATATTTATAAAATAGTTTGTTCAAATGTTGTTTTAGTTTTAAACAAGGTTTCTAGTATTTATTTTCGTCCTATTTCGAGTCTACGAACACGGTCGGTCGTACGAGAATCGTGACAATAGCGTGTGCGATGAATTTTTAATGATTCCATGAATTCACGTAACTCCCTGGACGATGCACTTATGTGCTGCTTTTTTCACACACACACACACACACACACACACACTTACGTTTTCTCAGAATGTCCGTAGTCTATAGTCGCGCAAGTACGCGCGAGCGCGCGAATGCGGCACGTGTGTGAAATAACTCCTTCTTCATTAAGAGAGCAAATTAACGCGTGTAATTAACAGAAACTCACATATTGGGTCGGCGCGATAAGAACGTCGGGATATAAACGTCCTCCCCGTCTTTCTTGACGAAATTCGATAAACCGGCGCCGCGGCGAACGAGACTGTTCGTTTAATTTATTCGATGGCCGAGTTCTTGCGCACTTTATTATTGCGCACTTAGAGGCGCTCGTTTCGACGCATTTGTGTCTGTGTGTGTGTGTGTGTCAGATATTCTGGAAACGAACTTCTGGACGGCAGGTGTGGCATCGCGGCCTTTTTTATTATCTGGCCCTTGTAGGGATTCGCTAATGAATTTGCGTGCCGATATCTACGATATATCTATATCTCTTCTAAGTTCTTCTTACGTTCTTCTTTTTTTTTCTTCCTCCCTTCTCGAGTTGTTCTCGTTTTCTTCGCCCGTTGGGCGTGCGCCGCTTGCACCTGCCCCCAAACACGCCGCATCCAAAAAGCGGCTTCGGTTAATCTCGGTTGTCCGGAGTCGTGACTCCGTTCGTTTTTATTACGAAATTTAATTAACGTTTCATGGACCGGTCACGTCAGAAACGGGAGGAGGAGGAGGAGGAGGGAAGAAACTTGACGTGATTAGCACGCGAAGTTAAACTACTTAGCCCCGGTTAAACCGTTCTATCTATCGCCGAACACAAACAGAGTATGCACTTTCCAGGATTTCCAGGCTTGACGTTATCTCGTTTTTCCTGCGAAAATTCGCAGTGCAACCCTCTTGTCTGCACTTAGCGGGGCCGCATAATGCCCTTCATTCGCCGTATCTCGGCAGGACATGTAGTTTCCAGCCAGTGTCCTTCCGCCCCGACGCCGGGGGGATAAGCTCCGAGCCGCGCGTTGGGGTTGGTTGCGACTGCTTAGAATATTGCGGGGGTGGTCACCGTGCCAGAGTGTGTGCCCCCCCATGAATCATCCGACGTACAATCAATACGAGAAAGCGCGTCCAACCCTCCTGGCACACCGGGGTCGGTCGAGTTCGCCGATCGTCGTTTCTCTCCAGTGTTGCCAGAAACCCAGAGAATTATCCTCACAATACGAGGAGTCCTTTTCGCTTTGATTTGAAAAAATATTTGACGGGCGAGTTTGGAGACGAATTTTACGATTACAATCTTGAAACGAAAATTGTCTTCAAGAGAAAACGTTGCCAAACGCGGTTTTCTCGCTCGTAAAAATATCCGTTTTTTTTCTGTTTATCGAGTTGTGAAGCAACGTAAGGAAATAAATAGACGTTAGAATTGCGGTTGATCGGGTACTGTCGGATAATTAAGACTCATTATCGGTCTGTATTCTTATTGCTCAAAACAAAACCACCTGCGATATTTTACGGCCTCGCTTAATGTAATGAAAAACGTGATAAAGCGCGCGACGGGTAGAAGACGGGGAAGGGGGAGGGGGGAGTTTTTTTTTCCCTGATCTCTCGGTTTCGTTATAGTCACTTAGCGTGTATGCTGTTTTAATCATGCAACACACTGGTCTAGTCACGATGATGCAGGAATGCGAACGAGGGGGTCGGCTTCCTGTCCATGCGAATTTTCGAGTCTCGCAGAGCGGATCGTTATTCCGCCGACGTGGTGGCGGTCTGGAGGGGCTCTCTTTCCCTTCGCAACGCACTTTGCGGTTAATAAGACTCGACTGCGGAATGGCAGGATGTACGAATGGATTTCAAATAATAATCGCAGGAAAATAAAATAAAGACGCTTTTAGTCGCGGAAACCTACTTTGAATATTTCCGCGCGCACGTGCTCCTCTTTAACACGTTCCACGGAATTTAAATGCCATTTATTAATTACGCTTTTTCAGTCATTGAATCGCGGTTTCATCGTAGATTGTTTGTGCGGGTTTTCTCTACTTCGGCAATTGCGTTCGCTCTTCAAAAGAAAAAAAAAAAAGGAACTCGGAAGAATCTCGGAGCTCTCTTATAGAATACAGAGACCGTTCGTGTTTGAACAGTCAGCTGCGAATAGCCGAGTCGTTTTATTGCACTTGAAACGGTCCCGCAGGATAGACTCGTCGTCTCTCCTGCCATTTTTATTGCCTCGAGAACTTTTCTTCGGAAGTCCTCGACCGGTCCGATAACTAACGTCTCTCTCTTGCTCTCTCTCTCTCTCTCGGAAAGTGGATAAAATTGTTCCCGACTGTTCGCGGCATTTTCCGGACTCTAATTGTCAGCTGCTACATAAATAATTTATTGTCATCTTGCGCGCGCGCGAGAGTTCATTTTAGGGATGAGCATATCTATAGTATACGTGACATGAATCTATA
>QVNV01020453.1:0-28412 GCA_014825455.1 Pseudomyrmex pallidus | reverse complement strand
CTAACATAACCTCTTTTTACATATGTATATTCTTGTTTCTCTAACGACGCTCTATGGTTGATGTCACTTGTATCGGTAACAGTAGTCACGATATATATAGTACGCTCCAGGACTCTCTTAAGTAAGAGCCGATACGCTGTATGTTTTGCGGGATAATAAATATATCTGAATATATAAGTTTAGGAATGTAAATTTTTTTACACGTAATTATTTGTGTGAATTGAAATTTTTCAATTCGTGAATTCATATAAAATGCTTTGATTTGCGTTACATATATGAGTATATCGCATTTTCTCTTCCTAACAATTTAAGTAATTGAGTACTTATTAAAACATCGCTTGTCAAAGTTGTTTATTTAAAAAAACAAATTTATTATGTAACTGGTTAAAAATATTTGTTGGCATGGTATAACGTTAGTTCTGAGCGATCCTGTACATCGGCGAGGACCGCACGGGAGAATATCACGAAGGATGAAGACTCGTCTTATTGACATCCCGTAACTGTACCGTGATTTAATATAAACTGCACAAAGCGTTCACCTTTGATAGGTAAATATGAAATACTCTCTGGTCGTGGACGAGTGCCCTTTCGGGATAGCACAGGCTCGCGCTCGAGGGGAGGCTGCGTTTGTTGTCTCGCTTCCTCCGGGAGGATGCAAGACGTGTATATGTACATACCTTACACCCGCCACGTCCCTACCCCAAGAGAAAATGCTCCTGGGATAAGGAGCGCGGGATATCTCGGTCTTTGAGAACTCGGACGATCTCTCCGTACGTCTTCTCTTCTGTTGGGCATATCGTTTGAATTCTTTTCGCGTGCGCATATCTGCCGCGTGATTGCCTCGTCCAGTTGGACGAGCAATATCGTGTCGAGAAGAAAGTGTTCACGCACGTCAATCGATAAAACGACAAGTTCCGCGACTTGAAATTCGAAAAAAAAAAAAAAAAACGATAATGAAAATGGAAAGAAATACGTCACTCGAAAAGTTTCATTCGGTCTGTCTGTCCTCGGCGGGCAATATTCTTCTCGCCGGTGCTCTTTGATCCTTTATTACATTTTTACAAGCGATTACATTGGCCGGCCGCTGGCGATGCTTCGGGGCGATCTTATTTCCGCTTCTTACGATCGTCTTGAGATACTCGTCTCGAGACGGCGCGCGCTCATCCCGAGGAGAGCGTAACGAAGTTTTCCGTACAAAGAAGAAGATATTGTTCTTGTTTGTAGCGAAGTTAATTCGAGTCTCGGGACCGGGCGGGCAGAGTTCATTCGTCCTTAATTGAGTTTAAGGGATTATAAAATTGTTCCGCGCAGAGTCGATTACAGACTCGGTGGGGAAACGACGACAGATCGTTGACAAAGACGCAAAAAAAAAAAAAAAAAAAAAAAAAAAACACATGTTGAGTAATAACAGTAGATTGAGTAACTGAAGTTTCTTTCCGAAACAAGCTGCTCAATCATACAATTCTGATTGCTCTCAAAAGAATTTAGCAAAGCGTTTGATTATAATTGATTTTTCTCTCTCCGCGTCTCTCTTTCTCTCTCTCTCGTCGGAATTAAAATCGTTCGCGCGGTGTTTAAGAGCGTGCGACAAGGAACTGCCCTCGGAACGGCCTTTAATTGGTACCGGCCGTTAGTTAGCGCGAAATCATAGCTTTTGAGCGACACACGTCACAGACAGACGTTCGCTCTCTCCGCCAAAAGGCACTGGGGGTGGTCCGGATCAACGACGCTTATCCCGAGCTCGCGGATTAAAGGTGAAGCAGGAGGGTATAAAAAAAAAGATATAACAGGGTTGTGTGTACGCGCGTGCGTTCTCGTTCTCTCGTAATTTCAAACAGTCTCCCGCGACTCGATCCTCGCGACGTGACTCTGAGTTCAGTTAGTGAGCCTGAGCGTGCAATGATTGATGCTGGGGCCAGCGGTTGAGCGGGAAGCAGGGACGAGGGGATTGGGTGATGGTCGAATAAGCGAGAGAGAGAGAGAGAGAGAGAGAGACGCGAGTGGTGAAAGTGAGGAGGGCCGGAGGATCGGTCCTACAGCCTGGGGAAATTTAATTAACGTAAATGCCGCCGCCACGGCCGGCGCTACACACCGTGTGTGGCAATCGCTCATATGCAACTCAACCCGATGCCCCCCTTCCTTTCCCCTTTCCGTCCGTTTGGCCGTTTCTCCTACTCCCGTTCGACCACCCCCGACACCCCTTAGCGGAGCCGTGGTGCCGCGCGCCTCACCCCAAAGCTTATCCGCTATCACGTGCATCACTTCGAACAGCCAGCTGGGGGTTATTAAACATCTGGGAAAGGGGGTGAGGAGTTTCGATTGCGGCGCAATTGATGGATCTTGAATCGCGGAACCGACTCAATTCTGTTTCGATTTATAAGCGCGATCGATCCTCGAAATAGCGCGCGCCTCGCGGCGGATAAATAATCGGCGTGTAATATCTTCAGCGGAAATTCCACGAGCTGCTCCTTTTCCCCGGGGAGAGTTAATGGCCCGGGCTAATATATTCGACCGACACTCCCCCCTGCGCGCTCCTCCTGATTTTACCAAGCGCACATGCCACTCGATACTACGACGGAACTTCCGATGGCGGTTCACCGTCGCGAGAGGGTCTTTATACGGGTGTCCGTTACGGGTTCTATCCCCGTACAAAACGGGAGAAATACGATTTCGCCGACGAGGGGTAGAATATCTTCGAATGTATATGTTTATCCATATGATAGCGTTTTCCTTTCTTCTGGAAATTCTTTCGATATCGTATAAAGATAGATTTCTTTTTTTTTTTTTTTGTAACAAGTTAGCGCTTCAAAGGATATACAAAATATATTCTTCTTAAAAACATATCATCTATAATTTATATATATTATATATAATTTCAAATATTAGAGATAAATATGATAAAACACAATAGACGTCGATATAATAACATTAAGGTATTACTCTCATGTCCCTGCGGGCGCGGGGAGATGGAGATAGTCCTATCTCACTCCAATCGAGCAAGTGACAACGTTCTGTGCTCTTTTAATCGCGCGTTTTCTGTGTTATTTTAATTATTACTAAAAAACTGATACGATACAGGCGTCTGATGTTTTACACATATTTTCTTTATAGTTTAAAGAAGCTGTAGTAATATTTTTAGCCAAATCTAAGAATTTAAACTCTAGATATTTAGGTAAATGCACGTGATTTCTTTATTCTCCCTATCCACTTCTATGTTAAATCATGAAATTTTATTTTCGATTTTCTCAAAAACTTTACGATACAAAAATCTGAAAAAATTCAGGAGTTCATGGATCAAGGTTTTAAACATTGTGTAAAAGTTTAAACTACAACTAAAAATTAGAAAACAATCGAGGGTAACATCTTAATATATTGTGATAAAAAAAGGGGAAAAATCGCTGAACTAAGATCTAACGCAACTTGTAATCAGACCGCGAAATCGGTGATATGAGTAAGAGAATTATAAGCGCAGAAGTGGAACAGCGCGCGAGTGTGAGATCGGTCGGTAGCGTCGACGAGGGTCACCAGAGGGGGGGTTGATGGCGGAGGCGAGGTGTGCGCGGTAGCGTCAGTGGCGGGGCAAGAGAGACATGCTCTATAATGGCCGCGGCACGTGGTGCGTGCCCCCATTAAACCGATCGCACCCCCGGATTGATTTTCAGCCTTTCGGCATTTGATCCGAGCAAACTTCGTTGTCGGTATAATTGAATCGCGAATGTTCGCCCGACTCGGCCGCAAATTGACCGAAACGCGCTGCTGGCCGCGCGCGCGGCGCAAAACGCGACTACCAGGCTCGGCGATCAGCGCGGCTACGGGGGAGGGGGAGGGAATATCGAGGGGGAGAAAAAAAGACCGCATCGATGCAGGATAGAATCGATGAAATCGAGAAAAAAAGATATCGCGAGGGAGGAAGAGAAAGGAGAAGAGGAGGGCAGGAGGACGGAAGAAGGACGGAAAGCGTGCGTGACGTCGCACCGCTGCGGTTCTCGCGGCAAGTGAAACGGATATAAAATGGTAACTTAATTACTCACGCTCGTTGTGCCAGCCGATGTCGATGCTCATCTCTCTTTCTCTCTCTCTCTTTCTCTTTTCCGCTGTTTCTCTCGCCGATCCAACCGCGTCGTCGATACTTTGACAATTAGCGGACTTGATGGATTCGTTGTGCGTCCGTCGCCGCCTCGATTCGATTGCCGCGTCACGTCTACATTGTAATTCGATTCAACGTTCTCTGCGCGGCACAGGGCCGAGTGCGTCCCGGCTTCTCTGTCTCCCTTTCTTTTGGTCTTTTACGAAACACGGTCGAAAAATGGATAAGAGCGTCGTGCGTGCAACGCGAGCTAAACTAATTCGATGATACTTTCGAAATTGATCATTAAATTATAAAAGCGAGCGTTACGGTATCGAGCGTGGGTCTCGAGTGGCCTGTTAAGCGGCCATAATCGAATGACGCGCATGAAAAGCGTAGGACCAGTATTAGTCAACGTGCTTGATAAAATAAAGAGACGCGACCGCGCGTTTCTTCCGCGCAAATTCCTCAAGCAACAAAAATGTTTTTTTTTTTTTTCAAATATCGCGTTCTCTTTTTATAATAGTATATCTATACTGAAACAAGATGAAGTACGTACTGAAATGGTGAAATAAATTTTTCCACTTGTTAGAAAGAACGAAAGTATCTTCAGAGAAGAAAACAAAAGCACACAGGTGAAAAATTAAAGAAAAATGACCTACCGCAATACTTTCGCAATTTCTGAAAGCAGGCAATCTTTATTTTTTACAAGACAGCGAAACTGAGAGATTCCGACAATAAATAATAACAAATTGCAATCGCGTGACCGCACACAGCGGTAACACAATTTTCATAATTCTCCGGGAACGTACATATTTGGTTGAAAGGATAAAAGTCAAATGAAAACGTTTTCGCATTCGACCGGTGAATGCAGATGATATTTTCAAACGGGCCGATGCGGCGCGGCGACCGAGCGGACTGTTCTAGATGCGAAAGTGCAACGCGCGGGACGCAGCAGCAGCAGCAGCAGCAGCAGCAGAATGCATTCGTGCGGTCCGCAGGCCGTAACTGCTAATTAGTCCATACAAGAGCCGTATGGCAGGCTGTGGAGGGTCGGCGAAGCGAGTAGCAGGATGCACCCCTTTATTAAATACCATCGAAATTAAAATTATAATTGCGTTCGCTGCAGTGCCCTTCGTCCGCTCCGGGAGCGCGCCCGCGCACGTTAGTTCTCTCTGCGCGCGCGCGCGCGCGCTCGCGCGAGAGAGAGATTACTTCCCCTCTCTAATATCACGTCGAGGGTTTTGATTGGAATTTGCGCTTAAAAACGCTCGCAAATCCCGATGAAGATTTCGGGAAATAATTCCATCGCGCGAACACGACGATATAATTTCTAATTGAATTAAATATTTACGATAATATCAGATTTTGAACGTAATAAAAAAACATCACATTGTTATCTTATTTCTGTAGACATTTATGATAATTAAGAATCTCATCTTGTCTATTATTAAAAGATTTAATTTACTAAGATAACGCATCAAAAAGCACACTTGAAATTTCTCCTCATTCCAGAAACGAGAGGGGGAGGGGGCGGGTTGAAAAAAATAATTTTACCAGCGGAAAGAGAGAAGTTTCACGCAGATGAAAAAACTTGGAGAGAGAGATATCGGTGCACGAACACAGCAAACCACTCCCCGCCTTCTGTATAATCGCCCGCGGATATTCTAATTAGGGGTAACGCGTGTCGGTTTCTCTTGCCAGCTGAGTAAGGCATACGAATATACACATAGGAGCCATAGGTGGATAGAGAGAGGTAAGAGAGGAAGGGAGGTATAGTAGGTTGTATGGTCCCTGTCAGCCACTGTGCCACTGACGGCTCGCTAATTGCTCAACCAACCTCCGATCCTTCCGCCCCCTCCTTCCACGGTGTGCCACCCTTCAAATCCAAATCCATCCCTTCGCAACGCCTGGTCGGCGCGGCCGTTTCTCGTTCCTCCTCCTTCCACTCTCGTCCTCGTTTCCTACTTCGTTCTCTGGCTCGCAATTGCGAGCATAGATCGGACTATTCGCTGCGAACGCGAAATTTCTGTGTCGACCAAAGTGGCCGCGCCGCCGTCCGCCCGCCGTGCCGTTCTTCATCGGCGTTCCGCATGCCATCACGCGGCACGTTGTCCGTTATATTTACCGTTTACCGGCGCGGTTTACGTAATACACGCGATTTTTTTTTATCGACATCGATTTAGCTCTCATTCAGCGCTGCGCACGTTGGCAGATCAATTAATCCGTGAAACGTTCCCCTCTTTTCGCTAAATAATTGTTAATACGTATATGACTCGCGCGTTCTCAAAATTAAATAAATTAAACTGTCAGTCAGAGCTTTGTGGGAATTTTTTAATAGACACGTCAATATCTTAATTCCATATTACACACAAGATTTTTTTTTCATGTTATATATGTGGAAAAGATGCAATTTTTAGAAGTAATTTTAAACGTTAAATTATTAAATTATTTGGAAAAAGAATTCTCACTGTTGTGTGTAAGTAAGATTGTTAAAACGTCAAATGCGTCCACGTGTGCGCTTTCGCACGCGCGCTTATATGCGCCATCGATCCCCGCGTGTTGGTGCCTGCGCGCGCGAGCGGACGGACGAGCGAGTTAGCGAATGGATGGACGGACGTGCGGACCAAGGGTTCGGCACGATCGCGAATTAATCGAGCATATAATCGATGTGCGCCTGTCGATGTATGTATATGGAAACCATCCGCCTGGTCACCCTCGCGAACGCCGCCCTCCCTTTCGCTCCCGCCTATACGCTTTTCCGTCCCTCTCTGCTGCCTGTCGTTAACCCACAGTGCGCCGCGCACAGTAACGCTAATTTCTGTGCCGGACGTGTCGTCGTACTAACCCGTCGAAAAACGTCGAAACGGCGAGCTTACCTTCTCGTTTGTGCCGCCAACGCGCTTTCGGAGCGCGTCCGGAGGCGACAATATTTTCCAAAAGTTGCCGCTTTGAATTTTACTGTTGACGGACGTCGCTCGCGCGAGAGAGAGTCTGGCTTTGGCAAAATTCAATTGCCGCGCTCTGTTATAGTTGCGATGAAAAGTAAACGTAAAAAAAGCAATAACGATAGACAGAGCACAGTGTTACGTTTGTTCTTTAGTTTTATCGTATATCGTTGTGATAGCGTAAAACTAATCGTCGAAAGTATCGAAAAAGTACAAGCAAGCCGATCTTAAAAAACTATAAGCGAACCAACTTAACTTCGTGCACGCAAATTCTATTCGAGATTCGACATGATGAATCTCGAAACAATTAATTTAACATTAAGTAATGAAAAAAAAAGCAAATGTTTCAGTTCAAAAAGAGATTTTCTATTTTATTAATTCTATGTATTAATTACTCGAAATCGAAGCGCGTGAGACGATCAACGCTGCTTTTTTTAATATTGTCGAAATTTTTATGAAATATCGACCGCGCGCGTTGTTGGTGTACAGGAATTTTCGATAACAGAGCCTGAAAACCGGAAGGAGCGTGGTTTGGCGCGCGGTTTGCCGCGCGGGCGAGTTGCAAATTTTGTATCTTGATGTCCCTAGAACGGAAATCAGGGGGGGGGGGCACACTGCAAAATTGATCTGTCTCCTGATTTATTACCGCGAACTAATAAAGCCGGTATCGAACGTGGCCCGCGGCATCCTCGAAACGCGCGATAGGTGCCTATCCCGCGGCATCTATATGATTGGTTCAAATCCATACTTTACAAGAGCCACCCCTAAATAGCGGCCGCCGCGTGATGGACAGCCGTGAAAGCGTGCAGGGCTGTCGCCCGCTCGCGTACTCGATTAACGAATGAAAACCGAAAGGTGAACAAATTTCCGATACATCGCTTGACGAAATTAAAGCATTTTTTTTTTTTAATACAAACGCGCGTGTTAACGCACACATTCGCGATTAATTTTATCTCTACTCTCTAAAGGTTTTTATTAAAGTTCGCGAAATCAAAATTGCATTTTTAATTTAATCTGTTTGGGTGTATCCACGGATTCTGATATTAAAAACCATTTCAAGTTGGCTCGGTTTAGAATTGTCAAACAATTTTTAACTTGCGCGCGATCTCTTTCTTCCTTTTTCTTTTTTTATAAGCTGCCAACAAGAAGACAAAAAAAAAAAAAAAAAAAAAAAACAAACGGTAATAGTACGCAACATGTAGTACAACGCGCTCTTCCATGCGCGAGAATCCGACGTTTTTAAAGCCCAAACATATTATATAGATTATTTTGTGTGTGTTATATTTCTCCGTTTCATTTGCGCGCGAGACGCGAGGCGCGCGAAATTAATTAACAGCTGATGAACCATGGTATATCTGATATATCAGAAAGATACAGAAAAAGAAAGAGAGAAAGCTTGCGCTGCCTCCGGGCGGAGGGACGATGTTTCCGGGACCGTTGGAGTGATGGAGCGAGCAGAGAAAAACAAACGCGCGGCATTCAACCGCCTCCTGAAAATCAGCGCGCGGTCGCTCCGGAGATTTTCAATTTGCGGATTTGTTAAGGGCGCGCAAAACGTTACTCCTGGCGCTGCTGCTGCTGCCATTCCGCTCCGTCGTGCGGAATACGTCAGTTTGCGCGTACCTGTCAGTGCTTCCGCGCGCGCGCATCGGTAAGGAAAAAAGTCCGCAGTGGTACAAAGTAAAATTAACCGGCCAGCCGGGCCCGACGGATTTGATCGGATTGGAAATCTGATTTCCGATTCCCGGCTATCACTCGAAAGAGAGCTGAACGTACATGACCGCTGAATAATTTTTATCGCAACGCTGCCTCCAACGCTGCACCTCAAACCTACCGACAAGAACACGGATCATTCTTTTATAAAATTAATATTACACACAAAAAAGACATTTTTTTTTTTCAAGAACATCTGTCAAGTAACAAAAGAAGTAAGATTAGACGTTGTTAAATTATTTGTATGTTGATAGAAAAATTATGCAATAAAGAACGTTGTATATTCTTTAAAATACTGTAAGATATAATAAATAGGCAGCATTTGTAAATATTAAGTGACAATTGAATACATTAGAGTTTTGCATTTTCTTACGTATTTTTTACATTTTCTTACGTATCTTTTTTAAGGGGATCTTAAAGTGGACCTGTTTTATCGACAAAACTGAATTTTTTGCGCACACTAATCTTTCTTTTGGCTGTGTGGATTGATAAATCCTTTTCTACAATCAAAGTACATACAATAAGGGATCCGGGACGTCCACATTTATATAATTTATATAATAAAATATGTAATTTATATAATAAAATAAAATAAAAATGTTTTTAAACTTCAACTTTTTTCATTTTATTATACAAATTTGGATGTCCCGGATTCCTTATTGTACGTACTTTAATTGTAGAAAAGGATTTATCAATCCACACAGCCAAAACAAAAAGAAAAGATTAGTGTGCGCAAAAAATTCAGTTTTATCGATAAAACAGACCCACTTTAGGATCCATTTGACGACTTTAGATCTGACAATGTTTCAATTAATATTCTGTTCTTCGCGCGTGTTTTTCAAACGGAGATATATTTCTCACATATATATTATATAAGTTTCCCCAAGACGCGAGATAAACTCTGTTTAATGTCATACTTAGGATATTTGCAACTGCATCACGTATCGCGTTATGTAGCAATTTACAGACACACACGTTTTAGGCCAAACTACGCACGCTTTCTGGTAGTACGAAACGCTCTCTGTCGACGTGATCGTCGAATTCGCAAACTACATTTGCATAAATTCCGGGATACCGAGACAATTTGGACTCATAAACGTAATTAATGGCGGAGCATTAATTCAGAGATTTTTCCCCGGTTACAAACACATGCCGCGCTGTTCGGTGCCAAGTGTTCCGCAATTTAGCTAAATAATTACTAAACTTGCTCCGCCGCTGCTTCCCACACACCGCGCGAAATGCGACGCGAAACGCCGATGTAATCATCTGACGGAATAACGTTACTCACTCTGGCTTGTATCTTATTGCATCTTAATCTTTTTGTTACTCGACATTACACGCATGAACTCGTAAAATTCGTCATAATTGTTTTTATGAATTTTGGTAATTCATAAAAGCGTTGATAATTTTTTAGTTGTTTTCATTTTCCTAATCTTTCAAATTTGATTGTGCACAGATAAAGAAATTAGATAAAAAGTAATTTCCATAAATTTTGACTTTAAATCAGCAAGGAATTCCAGGATGAAAATGATTAAAGTCCAGAAAAATACACATTGTCTGAACGATGCAAAGCTGAAATGAAGATTTTCCATTCTTATGTGCGAAACCCTGTTCTCGCAGCGACGGAAAGGGATGCTGTTGCAAGGCGGACATATACATATGTACATACGTATATACATAGACGTTTGTCCCGGGGCAGGCTTGCCATCCTAAGCCGGCTTGACTAATTGGCAGTGTTATAATCATGGGTACACGGTTAGGTTGGTATTACCGCGAGTTATAGCCCCGTCTCCACATTGGCGACCGCCACGCACATTCGCGCGCAAGAGGGGACGCTTAATGACCCCGTCGTTTACGCAAATTTTCCCATTATGCGACGCGGTTTTGGACCGCCGAACGGGACGATCTGGACTATCGTTGGAACGCACCTCTAACGCCGTAACAAGACAGTGCTAGAAATTGAAAAGAAGAAAATGTTAAGCAAAACACGTTTTGTTAAAAAGAAATTTTTTAGTATTTTACATATTAGGACAAGTGGTGTTTAGAAGATTTTTATTCAATTTTCTTTTTTTACATTCAGTACAAAAAAAATAATTTAATACAAAACTAAATTTGTTTTTGCAAAATACAAATTTTTCTTTTATCCTCGAGTTTTGAGATTACCGTGATTTAATAAGAAATAAATATGTTGAGAAGAAAATTTCTCGCGTCCGCGTGTCTCTCCTTCAATCTACTTCATAGAAAAAAATTGAACGCCGTTCGAAAGATAAGAACGAACTTCGCGAACCGCACGAGCAAAAAAGGGAGATAACACGAGGCGCGGTATATTTCATCGCCAAGGGATGTTGCGGTTTCGCGCGCGGGCTCGCAGCAGAAAGGCACGTGTGTGTGTGTGCGGCCGAAGGAGATACTGATAATAAAAAATCGTGGGATATAAAGTAATTCAAACAAATGCTTAGGCGATATATTCCGCAGGGCTTATCCGCGACTGGTCATTCATAAATGTAGGGAAGAAATGACACTCTAACGGCCAGCTATCCGTAATGGTTAGGAAGTGGGAGAGATTTGTTGGCAACGCGTTGGACGCGAGGTCGAGAGGTAAACGCACATATTCGCGCGCGAATATCCTCCGATGATGTCGATGATGACCTCTTCCACACTTCGCAAGTAACTCGCGTCACATAAGCGCTTTCGGCGCTGATATTTTAGCGACAATCGCGCGGTTTTTTTCAACAGATTTTTTCTTCATAAAGATCAATACTCTCTCTCTAACGGTCGCTCGAAAGAGTTGTTGGCGAACACTCGTTCGGCATGAAGAGTTCTGCGGAACTTCATATCGATAGCCAGCGCGCGTTCCATCAGCCCGTGAGTCCCAGGGGTGTGATCGCTGCTAACTAAACTTGTAAATCTCCTGTCTCCGTGGCCCGAGCTTTCCCAACTGACCGGAACGCATTTGTCTATCTTACATACGGTAGTATAGCAAGCGGCGCTAGAAAATCAGACGGTTATACGTATTATGCGTATCTAGACTCGAGTTTTTTTTTAACCTCTCTTCAAAATGCAAAATTTATTTTCCTACATCGAATATTTATTCGGGTCGCTAACATTGTTGTTAGCAGCTCGCGCTGCGTTTAGAACAGCGCGTTTCAGCTCGTTTCAGCTACCTTCACATTCTTGTCCTATAAACTTTGATGTACGAATCTAGCCGAGACATAAAAGCAGTTTCTGTTTCAGTGGGGAGAGATATACGTAGCGCGCGCGTTCGCGCGCGCATCACAAACAAAAGCTGGGCAAACGAGAAGTTACGAGGACCCTTTACACCCTCCCTCCCCACCCCCCGCCTCCTCCGCCCCTGCGTCAGCATCCGGTTGTCTCGCGTATTATGACTGATGTCTTAGTTAACCGTTTCGCTCGCGCCGCTCCGGGCCTTAATGTCCCGGAGAAGAAAGAGAGCTCGCGAGATACGGCCACTTGTGCCCGAGCTCGCATTGCCGCTGCCGCCGCCGCCGTCGCTTGCCGCGTTAGAAATTGTGAAAAATGGTTATGGCGCGGCACACAACCGCGATGATACGTTACGACGATGCCACTGCCTCGAGAGAGTGTGATAGCGATTTGCTGCCGTGATTATCTGCATTCGTGGATTTATCAGCCGAGCCTTGACAGATCCCGTATGCGTCGGAAAATTTACAACCGTAAATATTTTAATTGTAAAGACAAAGCTTCAAACATATATCTTACAACATATATTTAAATATGTTATTACGAGTGACTTTTTTATCGTTTATTTATGATGAAAAAAAACCCCCCAAAGCAAAACGATATTTTATTTTGTGTGAAGTTGTTCCTATTGTGTGAAGCGTCAACGAGACGTGCCAAAAAATTAGATAACGCCTCGTTGCCTCGATTGAAAATTATTAAAGAGCGTTTAATCTCGTTTTTTTTTTATTTTTTTTTAAGCCGCGGCACCCGTTTGCTTTATTTTGTACAACTTTTCGTGTTCAAGCACCCCCTTTGCCTTTTACTCCATCCTTCGCGTTTTACGGTTTTTCATTCCTGCCGTGCGCGCTCTAATCGCCGGCCCTTTCCGCGGTAATATTTAATTTTTAATCCGCTCGTATTCAAATGCACCCGGCACCCGCACCCCGCGACCCTCTTAATGGGAATACAATTTATGCTCGAGCCGCGGCTTATTTTACATTTTATGCTAAATACTCAGCGGCTACGCGCCCACCACCACCACCACCACCACCACGTAGTTCGGAGTTCCGCAAACAATTAATCGTACGAGCGCGTGTGTGAGAAAATGAACGATGTAATCCGCGATCCAGATGCCATTTCTTGACGCCGCGCGCGGAATTTTTGAAAAAGAAAAAAACATCGTCTTTAAATGTAATCTAATTTTTCTCTCGTACGTACTTTTTCTTACAATTGTTTTATCTGTACAATTTACTTAATATTGTTAGAAAAAAAGAAGAAAAATAAAAAAAAGAGAGAGAGAGAAACAGAGAGATTCAATATATCATCTTGATTTATAATATTTATAATTTGTCATAAATATTCTTTCTTGAAAAATTGAAGAGTTCAAGTTGTTATCGTATTTTAATTACATCAGTTTGTATGTAACGAGAGATTTTACGTTTGAAAAATATTGTTATATTAATTCATTCTCACACATACATAGTAATACTATCCCTCTTTAGCTAAAATATCCTATCTAGCATATCGGAAGAATCGAAAAAAACTGAGATTTTATTTTTTTGTTTGTGCCATCGGTAGTTAGGACAAATTAGACACTTTTTAGAAAGTCTTTAAAACCTTTAGGACTTTCCAGCTTCATTTAGAAGATAGAACACGTGTGGAACTTTCAATATTTCAATATATCTTTAAAAATGCAAAAATGCGAGATAGAATTAACATTTTACCTAAGAACGGCCCAGAATACTATCTCTTCTCCTAGATTTTATATAATGCTGCAGATATTACATATTTCTATGTCTTATCGAGTTAACGCGGGAACAAAATTCAAGTCAAGTGAATTCATTCCGATACAGAAAGCGCTTGTTTGAGCGCTCACTTCTTCCTACTTGAAAGATGTAGAAGTACCACACACCCGCCCTCGTATAATTATCTGGTCGAGGAATTTAGTCAACATAGCCGAAGGGCGTTCGCAAAACTCAGTTACGGTTTGGTCAGCCGGTCCGGTCGAAAACTCCCGCGGGGCAACTTTAATCTGTAATTTTTAATCAGGCACCGATTAAAGCACTAATAGGCAATCCCGGATGAAAATGGTCCAAGACCCTTCGGACACTGGACACTCGAGCGTCCCTCGATATTTTCGCGCTTGATTTTGTCATATATGTCCGCTCGCAGCTTATATAATTTAACTTATCGCACACACATTTACGTACAAATAATTCAAACTTAACGTTTACTTTAACGAGCGGAATAAAGAGTGTGCGAGTGATTAAACTCCGAAATGGACTCCTTCGTATCTCTCGGCAAAAATGTTTCGCCTGAATCAGAAATGAATGGCGTCTGCTTGTCTACGTTCTCATTTCCGGGCTGCCGACTGCCTACCGACAGGAAAAAGGAAAGAACTCCCTTCCGGCTCTCTTGGCCGCTTATTTTTTCACTGGTTGCTCATGCATTATTTAAAGCTCGGCAACGAGCGTTAAAGTCACTAGGAAAGCTTTCCGCCGTCGGCGCTAACGGACTCCCGGCGTTTCTGTGTCTTAATTCATCAAAAATTTTTCTTTGGAGTGACGATACTATATCTTGAGCGTAAATGTGTAACGCAAGATGTAACGTGGTGTTACATTTCGTTTTAAAACGTCGCCGATCCGACCGATCTGGAGCGCACGCGTTATCGAGCGACTCGTATCGATGATGTTTCCGTAACCACGTGCATAAATTATACTTTCGTATGTGGCCATCGATGCAACATTTAAATGCGCGACGAGCAAATTTAGATTTCCTCCCAGCAACCTCCGGACATAACCGTGATCTCGATTTAGACCGACCTAACGAGGCGGCGATTTGAATAATTGAACGAATCCTAAACCTCATGTCCGGCTATTACGAACGTTGAATATTAAAGCAATCGTTCCCGTTCCGCTACGCGCCGCTACCGGCAATTTCGATTCCCGCATTCTTTGCTCGCTCGGATCGAACCTTTTTCGCGCGTTCGTAGAAATTACACTTCTTACACCTGATAGTTTTCACCAACGTATTTTGTAAAAGTGTCCCAACTAGGTATATATAACAAAAAAAAAAAAATAACAAGATATTCCAAGTATATAAAAAAAAATAAATAAGTAAATAAAAATACAAAACTTAAAATATTTAATACGTAGATTAAATTTAATAGATTTTCAATATATAGACTCTTGTTTTTTAAAAAACTTGTGGAAGTGAAATGGCCAATACACAGCCTACACACAGTTAACGGTGTGTAAATTTTTTTAAATTATTTTTATTTAATAATGTTTAACGTTTTGACCCCCGGATGGCATCATCTTCAGAAATACAATCCTGTATAATGAGGACAGAATATAATACAAAATAAAAGTTAATAGAACACACATACTAAAAAACGCATTACTCACAAAAATTAAATAATAAAAGACATTTGACATGTGAATCTTGTTTATTAAATCAAACGTTTATTAATTTACAAAACTTGTTTATTAATTTTAAAAAAGATTCTTGTATCAGTTTTATGTGCGCAGGTTCTTTTTAAGCGTAATCTCAACAATCTATTTATTTCTTTGCTTAATATTTTTACACACGCTAAAGTGTTTTAACTACAACGGAATTAAAACTTTTTTTCAAATAATAGCATCTGTAATTTCCAAAAAAAAAAAACCAAAATAAATTAACAACTACGAGCTTTCGGTCGGATATAACGTTATATTAACGTACGTATGCTGTTGCTACGCTGAAAAAAAAACTTCGAATCTAATTAACATGCTCGTTCTACCGTCGAGGATCAGACCTCGCCAGAAGGAAGGATTTTTATAGCGCCTTTAGCTAATGGAATCGATAATTATCAGACGGCGCTATTGAATTATCCTGCCATTACTCGGGAAAGATAATTAAGCAACGCTTCGGTAAGCAACACGACAGCGGAAACATATATTCTTAAGCTTCTCTGTGAACTTCGTTCTCTCTTAGGGAGGGGGGGGGCAAAACTTCCGCTTCGATATAGCCGCATTAATCTTATTAAAAGATCCTCACGAGTCAGAGGCTCGAAGTAATCGAGACGCGACATTTGAAAAGTGACGAACTTTTGGTTTGTTTTAACAAACGCGTTACTCCAAAAGAGTTAGTATTTTTTTATACATTGCCAGACAAAGCTCAGATTTTTCTAATCGCCTAAATCGTCTTCAAATCGTCATTATTTCTCGACGGTGTCTAACGACACTCGAACAACAAACGCAACGAACGCCGCACATTTAGCCCCCTCTCGGCTCAAGATAGAAGATATATATAATATAAGGGTTATTAAGTGGCCGCGCGCGCATTCACTTAATCCCGCGGGTGAATATCACCCGGTATCTCAACGCCGATCAATCACCGCCAGCCAGGCGGGGTGGAAGTCGCATTATATAGAGAGAGGGTGTATCGCGAAGCCGAGGCGAAGGGCCTTTGAAACGGAGCGCGGGCAGGACAAGGCAGTGTCCGGGTGCCAAGCTCGCTTCTCGCCTCCCCGTAAATACATTTGCGCGAGCGAGCGAGCAAGCGAGCGGGCGCGCGATCGCCATATATCATTTCGTTATCATCGACTCTTTATATGCGGTCGCGCTCCATTTTCTGTCTGTTTGCCCCGTTAAACGCCGGCCGCCCGTTTTGATTCAGTGAAACCATTAGCCGGATTTCGGGCCGCCGCAGCAGCCGCCGCCGCCGCCGCCGCCGTATTTTCCGTCCTCGCCTATCGCCCCGGCTATCTCGCCGTATCATCCGCGAATGACTGCCACCATTATCGGTACGTACCGGCGCGAAAGATAACGCCCGGATAGCCCGTCATCCATAAAAATATCTACTACCGAGCTGGTTTGCGTCCGTGCCATTCGCGAGATAAGCAAGATCGTGGATCGAACTCCGCACCGTTGAGAGACAGACGCGCGCTAATGGCCTTTTAGCAGCCTCGGTACAGCCTCCGATAATTCTACAAACGTTGTGAAACTTGAAATGCAAAGGAACTTGATTGGTCTCGCGAAATTGGATTTAAATGTAAAATTGAAAATTGTTGAGAGAAAAGATTTCAAAATTAAATGTTTTCAAGGAAAAAGCTTGTTGACTGATTTTCAATCGTCTCAGACTTGTTATAAGAAATAAAATAAAAACCTAAACATATTATTTCGAGTTTGCAGTACGTTATCGAACTACAAATATTTATTTTAAATATAAAAAAAATGATTACCCTCAAAAACGTTGCGTCCTAGTTTGCAGATTAAACTGTTCAGATATTGAATGCGCAGACAGATCTTCCGCAACCGACCCTATTTTTTTTTTTTTTGCAATATTAAATCTCCGAGCGCATATGCGAGTGAACCGCGTCGGTGAACCATCGCCATCTTGCACCAGGATGGCGTGGCGTGGTGCCTGGTGAGGCGGAAACAACTGATAGTGACGTCACTGATCGACGCTTACGGTCGTTCGAGGACGGGGTAAGCGCCGATATTATCCATTGTACTACGAATACTCCCGATAAGCCGCACGATAATAGAATTTACGCGACGAATTCGTGCTCTCCATTCCCGCTGACGATAGGATATTGGTCGGCGTTACAGCCGCGACGCTTGTCGAAGCTTATTGGTGCGTCTCGAAAGGAGACGTAATCAATCAAAGGAGTGATAGATCGAGTTACGCGCGTTTATTTTTTATCAGTCGCTATTGTAACACAGTTATAAGTAATTTTCCTTTGAAATAGAATTATAGAAGCTGAAGGATTAAAAAAAAATCTTGTTTTAGAAAAGTAGTAACAATTGTTATCTTGTTTAAGACAATTGTCTTTCTTTGCGTTCGGTTCTTCCTTTTAGTGTATTATTATTACTCTAAGAAACAAACTACTCGACACGATGTGAAATAAATACGACTTGAAGTGTAAATATTCTCTTTTTTTTTCGAAAACTTCGTACTACGTCAAACCCACGAAGTTCTCTCGTCCGGAAGTACGTTGAGCGACCGGAAAAGGCTGAATAAGATCCGCGTTGGCGCATTTTTGGCATGCGGTTTCATGCGAAGGCAGAGATTGCGTCGGGGTCGTTGCAAATAGGGGTGTCAACGGCATTGGGGTTGTATTGTGGAACGTCAATGCCGGAACGGAAACTAACTCCCTCCGACCCCTAACCCCTCTTGGTCTCTTTGCCCGTCTCCTTCCTCTACTGTAACCATCAGAACTATACCGTTTTCCTTCTCTGCGACCTCTTCAGATATCTGGTTGCAGTCGCGAAACCAGACTGATCTGATTGAATGCGGAATTAATTCTTTCGAATATATATTTTTTACACCTTCGTTTTGCTAATTTTGATAATCATCCGATAGTTTTAGTTTCGCTCGCACTTGTTAGCTACTTATTGCGTCGATGATTGATTGACATACGATATTAGTGTGTCCTTTTTTAGAACCACTCAAGATCACGCAGAGGAGTTCATGATATCCACTCCCTCGCAAGTCTCGAGCGAGAGAGCGTGTCATCGTGTTTTCGCAGTCACGTCAACGGTAAAAAAAATTCGACGCGCCACGCCGTCTTGTCAAGTACCAGTAAGTTCGAAAGTTCTCGATAGCCGATAACGGATAACCGATAACCGGCTGTCAGAGCGAACCACTTATCCTGACACCTGTGTCGCTTCTGGTTATTCAAAGCCGACGGCGCACCGTCAAAAACGATGACGGCGCCTTTGTCCGTTCGGGTCCAGTGACAAAGCGAGTGCGTAGCCGACGACAACTATTATTTTCCCTAACTGGACTCGTTAGATTTCCCATTGTGCCGCATATGTGATGGCGATAGGCGTGGTCATTGATCTTGCTGTTCAGAGAGCTGACGTTCTGTCGTTTCAGTGCTCGCTGCAATGTGGTAGCGCGTCAGACGCCGGCTAACTTTGTCCCCGGAAACCCATCCCGTTGCGTCGCATTAAACGTCGTAAAGTTGTGGTCGATTTTCTCTTTAAAAAAAGATCAATTTTATCGATCGGCATCGTCAACATTGTGACGAAAGAATGGAAAGAAAGAAACAGAACAATATTATCTCAAACGCAACATATTGTTTAGATTTGCAAAAGTAAATCGTCTTCTTTTTTAGCGCAGAAAAAATGCGAGCCTTTAGCTCGCTGCCCCGTTGAATCACCCCGAAAGAAATCTTTGTTAATTATCTCTAATGGTGGTTTTTCGTGCAGACGTGTTGGCGCTCTCTCGTAGGCGGTGAGCCTACGTCGTTCTTAATAAATGACCGGCATTCCGGCTAATCCAAAAAAAAGCGTTACAGAACGTGCTGATTTTCCCAGGCACGAGGTTGCCTCGAGGTCTACGAAAGTAAACGAAGGATAAAATGATTATATGAGAAATCTCGTTTATCCGGTAGGGTGCTCAAAGGGTGCGAGCCGCAAGTGTATATATATATATATATATACTTACGCGGAAACGGAGGAAACGGAGGTCTTAGTAAAGGGTTTTAGGACTACCATTCCGCGCGACTACTCGAGTCCTTATTAATAAGGTCGGATTAGCATAACTGCTCCGATCCGTCGACTGAACTCCGCATAATTAAGCCGCGAGATCTCTCGATTACCATCTTGACCGAGAGCGAGAGCATCCAAAGCGTATCGAGAGACCACGTGATTCGGGGAGATAAGCCGCTTCAAACCCTTGCCCTTCTCTCTCTCTCTCTCTTCTTTGGTTCCGAGCTCGGAATTCGGTGAAGTTCTAGATAGGACTGATAGCGATAAAGTTTCGTGCCCGTGTTTCGTAATACCCTGCGAACTTGTTCGCCTTTGCAAGGGTTATTTTGTCGACATTACTTCTTTTGTCTTTTCTAAGTTTCCGGTGCGTGTCTCGTACTTGCATGTGTAAGTAGAAAAAGATGGCCGATCGGCAGGTCGGTTGTGCGTAGTTACGCAGTTGTTATTTTTGGACTTTTCTCGGTGTTATACGGGAGACCGTTCTCATCGAACGACGTAACATTATCATTTAAGACTCAGACTGGCGTATGGACTAGCTTTTTTAGGTCCAAGAAGTACATAAATGCACCAAACCAAAAAACCTACTTGCGTGTGTACACGTGAACACATAAATATGCATGTACATATATGTGGATGTTAGTATAAAGAGAGAAAATACACACAATCTAGCTTCGGTATTGATAACTTGCAAATTTGACGAGACACAAGCTATATTGTGTGGATATCAATTAAAAATATCTGTCGAACGGTCGGTACTTGAAAAATACGCTCTGATAGGAGATTAAACGGATGTTATGAAAATATTTGCCATGTAACGCGCGCGCCCAGAGAGAGAGAAAGAGAGAGAGAGACGTACATGTTGAAAAATACTCAATATTGTCAGCCCTTGAATCGTTTGTGCTGCGTAATTTTTTGACATCTGTGTTTTGTATTCAGATTTTATATAAAATCAAGATTCTCAGGCATATGAGAATATTTGCGGACAATTTATAACAGTGAAAACATTTGAGGTTTGCGAGTTACAGAGTTATCTTGCTATACAAGGGAAGATTCGCATTGTTAACATTGACGACCTTGCTTGTGTACGATAAAAGTACAACGATGCTGCCAGCACAATGTTGTTGTCTTAATATACACGGACTTATCGTTCGGGAGGAGCTAAAGTAAACTTACTCGTCACGATCCTGGGATACAAACTGTTCAATAAACACATAATTATGGAGCAACACACTAGAAGAAATCTAGTCTCACTGTGATCTAGTTTCCACCGAAAACCTCAATTCGGTTCCACTCCGGTACAGATCAAATTTAGTGTTCCGTTTCCGTTGGAAGTAGAAAAGAAGTGAGAAAGATTGATAGTTCAGTATAGCCAACTTAAAACTTGCACTGTATGAATATAAACAGATACAACCTGAAAAGAATATAATCCGAGAAACTTCTAATTGACTCCGCGGAAACGATTCAACCATATGTTTTATCTTTTTATTTTCAACTTGCCTCGATTTCTTAATAAGATCCGACATAATGCAGATATAATGAAAAGTAAAGGTTGGCACTATTTAGTTTTAAACGTTTCCACCGATTAAAACTTTGTCAATTCGCTGCCACTCCGAGAAATCTTATAGATCGAAGCGGAAGTGAAATGAGCGCAATTTGACACGTTTCCATCGACTTAAATTTGATTCTACGCCGCATTAGGTGCGAATTAATGCTTCGGTGGAAACTAGACCAGTGTATAGAATTCTGTATCGCAGAGATCACAATGAAAATTATTCTCTCTTGTAAAAATGTGAAATTTTATTTACATTTATTTTTTTTTTACCCGCACGCCGTCGTATTGCTTTTATGTAGCAGCTTTTAATTGACAAAAAGTTAGGTTAACCCTTTCGCGGTAACTGTTATCAAGCTTACTCGCAACCAACCGAGCCGATAACGCTCTGACAGTGACTGCTGTCACTGTCACGAGTGTCGTCAACGAAGAAAGGGATGTTTGCGCTTTGCGGGGCAAAAACTGGAGGCCACGTCACGACGGTATAACAGCTTATCGGCCGGTGCGGTACATTAAGCACGGCCGTTACCGACGCTACCGCAAAACGGGGATCGTTCTGAGCTTTAGGCAAAGGGGAGGTGGCGGGAAAGAGGTTGGGGGGGAGGGAGGTGTCGAAAGATTATCTTGTCGTATTCAATATTCCTATGGAACGTTCGAGATGATAAATCGTCCTCGACGATAGAAAAGATGCATCGAAGCCACATTTCGGAACCTTCATCCACTCCGCCACGGTTCGCTTCGCGGTTACACGGGGCGTTCGTCCGTGTATGTGAGAATAATAGTAGTAGGGTTGCGCGTATTCTATTACGAATCGTTCGAATCGATTTTTCTTTTGGAAGGATGTGTATGACATATATGTGTGTGATCTCTTCAACTGACACTTTTGAAGGATAGTTGATCAATAAAATTGCATTGTCACACTCGTTTAGTTTTTTTTTTTTTTTTTTTATTTGGCATTTGATGTTTTAACGAACACTGTGGATTATAAAAATTGCTTATTTTGTCGAGAAAGAGACTGCAATTGTTTTTTTCTTATTTTCTTTTTTTCAAAATAGTAAATTTATATAACTCTCATATTATTCTTGTCAAAACTTTTGTGCTTTGTCTTTTCGCTCTTTCTCCGACGAAAATCTCTGATATATCTAGAAACGACGAGTTTCGCGGAAATCATGCGGGCGCGAATATGCGTCCACACACCAAGAAATCCCGCGGGTATCAGTATAATAAAACCATTAGAGTGATCCTCGCGCGTGCATTCAAACCGTATAAATATCCGGCAGAATCCCTCGCGCCGTTTCCAACTTCTGTGTAATGTTAAACTCGCGATGAATCCGAAGTGCGTCGCGACACGGGCGTATCTTTTGCCCGTCGCTCGAGAAACGAGACGTGTCATAGGGCGCGGCGACCGTCGACAATAGTTCCCCGGCAGTCGTACGTGAAGTGTGCGGAACCCCTATGGCGTTGTGTCGCTCGTATTACGCGCGATATATATTTTTTTTTCTCTCCCGCGCGCCTGCCCGGCACTTTCGAGGTTCCATTATTTTATGTGCATTTTTGTCGCGAAAACAATAACTCTGCTGACCCGACTTTCTCGGATTTCGATCACCACGGACTCCATCGCGTACTGTGATCGTGTCTCTTGCGATCGACGCAATCTTTCACGATGATATTTATTTTGAAATGAAATTAAATCTCTCCAACACATGCAAAAACGTTCTTAAAGAAAAAGTATAGTTTAATATAATTTTTTATAGTTTTAGTATATTTTTAAGGAATAATTTTAATTTGTTGTTCTTCTTGAAGAAAGAACCAGTTTTTTTTTCACTAAAAAATTATATGAAATAGAAGTAACTTTTCTCATACATAAGCACAGATAATTTCACGATTGTATAAAACACGCGGTACTTTCAAAGAGTTTATTTAAAAACTCTGTAATATAGAGTACATACGCACTATGCGATGTTTCTATTTCTCTTTCTGTATACATTTCTTGCGTTCACTTAACTCCTATTGAGATTAACAAAGGGACGATCATCATGATCCTAAGCAAAGGCTGAGCAAGCAGCGGCCTGCTTGCCGGGTTACTGCGTGTAAACGTGTACATAATTATCGGGGAGTATACTAGGACGATGTGATGTCAGCAATGGTCATTTGGCGCTATCGGCTGGCTCGCAGACTATCTCCTAGCTATTCTATTCTCGCCTGTCCTCCTGCTCTCTGTGCTCCGCGATGTATTTTGCTTCATGTAGCTCGACAGAGACACCTATTGACCGAAGCATTAAATGGGGAGGTCTTATATCACATTATTTTTTATATGATTATTGTCGTTGTTGCATGTGTTCACAATTTTTAATTAAGTTAATTATTTATTCTGTAACAAAATATATTTTATAATATAAGAATCTCTCTTAATTGACTATTTTATTATTGAAGCAAGTCTATTTTATGCTTTTTAAAAAATGGTCTCTGAAACTCGAAATAAGAAAAGAAAGAGTAAATGTTGACAATAACGGACCCAACCTTGATGATGTGCTCAAGGACACATTCCTGAGTAAAAATCGAAAGATTTTAGCCGTCGCTCGTTGTTTCTTAAAAAGTTATTAACAAACAATTTTATAAATAAATTCTTATTTGCCGACATCGTGTACATACATTTGAACAACATACGTCAAGTTAAAGGTGATAGGGGAAGTGCTACGCACCTCCCTTATACTGAAAATTTACCAGAAAAAAGAATTACATACAACGTGAATAAAATTTGTTGAAAAGTGTAAACCCATGTGGAACCTCGCTTCGCGCGGAAAGTTGAAAACCCTTAAAAAAATCTTGTAACAGAAAGCGACGGCTAAAAATCGAATTGAGGTTCCACATAAGGTTTGAACTTTCCATGTAAAGCGAGGTTCCACACAAGTTTATACTTTTCTAAATTTTGAACTTTTGTAAGATTTTAACAATTGTTTATGTAATTATATTTTTGTAAATAACTTTTTAATGAACAATGACCGACGACTAACATTACTTGGAGACTGCTTAAAAGAGTGTCCTTGACACTCTTTGATATATGTCAAAGTCAAGATGATCGGAGTCGTTGTTGTCAACATTTACCAAAGAAAGTATAGTTTTAGTTTTTTTACTTTAATAAAAGCACTTGCAATGTTTATTTTTTCACGAAACATTTTATCAAGTTTACTTATCGAGTTTAGAAGAAAATCTTGTCTCTTTCTGAAATGTAATTTGAGCGTCATCCTAGATCGTTCTCACATAAGCCGTTCTCTTCAGGATCAACAAGTCCAATCTGAACGTTGTAGCATTGTCCTCTTCGTCCCATCTCGCTAAGACCGTGGATGCACATAAATTCCTCCCTTAGGCCGCGCTTTTACAGACTCTTTCACCGAGCAACGATATATCATGCTGCAAGGCAGCGGCCTGACGTTACCTGTCACTGCTTTAACCGAGCACCACTCGGATTAAGTGTTCTCGTTCATGCGAGCGAGCACGTCAGAACTAGCTGCTGCCGAAACATATAGACGTCGCGACCGGAAAGAATACTTAACACTCTCTGGTTTGATGTTTCTACTCTGTCTTCTCTGTAATCTTCGCCCTTTATGTCGATCGTTTATCGTTAACTTGTACAAAACTCGATTTTCTGGAGTAACTTGATGAAGACAAAGATCGATGGCACAGAATGAAGACAAGAAAGAAGAGAGAGAGAAAGAGAGAAGTTTTCTATCGTTCAAGCATTCTCTTTTCTCGAAATTTTCTTACACTTCTGAGAGACCATTTTATAAAGAAGAAGAAACGAAAATCCGAGAAACGGTTAGGTTAGGTTAGGGTTAGGAGTTAGGTTACGATTTCTTGAGCGGTTCTAACGTACGCGCAACGACCGAGAATATGTCCCGAGTGTCCGGACCTTCGTCTTACTGCGGACAGGAATGAGTTACTCGAGCGGGCCAGCTTCAACTGGAAGAGATTCACGAGTTAATCTCGCTCGCGCCCGCTTGGCATCGTCGAATTTGAACAAAGCGCGGTATTCATTCCCGCAATACCGAACAATTCGAGGAATGTTTCTGCGGGAATAAATTTAATAATGATTTAATTAGCACACATTCTCTCTTTCTCTTTCTCTTTTCTAGTTATTCGTGGTAATAATAACTGGATATGAATTTGAATGCCATTTCGGCAACAATGAAAAGCTTAAAGAACAGAAGAGGAGAGCGGATGAAGAATCGCGGTGACATACCACGCGGCCACCGCACAGATTCGCAGAACCAGAGCGGTTCTGTTACAACGAATTGCCACGCGCTGTTATCTTGCTGCGCGAAACATTAATAATAAAAGTTTTCGTTTATTGTCCTGTGAACGGCAAACCGAACCGGCCGTTAGGGGTGGAGAGACACACGGCTCTCTCTGGCGACGTTGTACCGCGCGCTACAACGCGGTTGTGTGCGTTTTGTCTTCGTCATGAATGCTCCCTTATCTTCGAGCGAGTCCATCATCGCGGGACGGTTTTGTTCCCGGACGTGTTCCGCCGTAGGACTGTCTGCGAATTGTAAGGAGACAGGAAGCGCGCAGCGTCTGGACGTCCAGTCGGGAAATATTTCGAAACGTCGATCACAGAGAGCCACGAGGGTCGAGAGCAGCCGGGTACGCATTGCATGGGAGGAGTCTCGTTGTTAAACTAATGCGCCGCGGTGTGCGCCTCTCGTCGCATATCTCCGCACTTCCTGCCAACGGTTTTGTCTCTTGCCCTCCCATACCTGTCCTGCTAAGTTATTCGATTCGTATTTTTCGAACAATATGCTTTTCGGAAAAGGGGGGAAAATTGATTAACTCTAGCGGAGAAAGATAAACAGTTTATCGTGGAATTTATATTTTTACAGGATCTCTCTTTTCGGAAATCGGCATCAATCGGTTTTGTTTCGTTTTTCAGGTTTTCTTTAATTAGAGTAACTGATCCGTTTCGCCAAATGCCAGCGTGTATATATACATATATATATATATATAACAATCGGGCAGATATACGCTAACATGTATCGAGCGTGTGCAAACGAGAGACGAGATTAGTTACCGTCGCTTCTGCTCGCTGCGGAGCGGCGCGAATCTGATCACAGGCTACGTTTCTCAACTGACCACAGCTTCCCACCCGACCGTGCTTACTCCGTCCGGTAAAGGGACGCGATGTAAATCAGTCTAGCGGCAAGCCGCCTCAACTGGCCGCACATTAAGTTGCCTCGGGCTACTTCTGCGAGGGTTGCAACGATCCAAGTGCGAGTTTCCCCGACTAAAATCGTACGAAAACTACGCGTGATTTCTAACACCGCCATATGCCAATCAGTGTACGTAATGCATATGAGTGATCCATTGATTTTGCACTTATCCATTCTTCTACGAGAAACAGTTTAGTCGTTCGCGTTTGTTCCGTCAACCGTCGGTCAAACTACGTGTGTCGCGAAGAGTAAATCGATCGTTAAGTTGGCGCCGGCTGCCGGGGACACTTACAAATTAGCCAATCAAGTTCTAATCCCTCTACGATTTACCCCAATCAGCCCGCATCCCGCTCCGCAAATACTTTAATCCGTCCATTAATCCCGCAAGATAAAAGTTTACTGAGTAGTTACGGCCCTTTGTCGTCGGCCTCGCTTGGTTTGTGTGTATCGGTTTCAGAAAATCGGATCGAACCGGCTAACGGCAGCCGATAGTTTCCCGATCCCCCCCGTTATTGGTGAAATAAAGTGATCTCGCAAGAAGGCGGACTCTGTCGAGAAAGATAAACTGAATGAGAAAAATTGTGAACGCGCAATCGAAACTTTGATTCGCGAAGGTCTAATAAAGAGTATTAAACCTCTGATCGAGAGATGTAATTTTCAAGAGTTTGCAATTATAAATTTTGAATTGAGAATTAATGTTATATAAAATCAAAACCGATTTGTTTCTCTCTCTCTCTCTCTGGAGAAATGCATCTCTGAGCAAAAAAACCTCATGGTGGTGCAACGCGGTGAAGATTTTCTGTCGGGGACGCGTTTTCCACGCCGGGGGCGTCGTATCTCTTTGAGGGTGGTCATCTAGTTTATTTACGCGCCCGCTTTGCAGATCGAAAACCCAAAAAGGAGTAAAGCGGCTTCGTGGGAGCGGATGGAGCGGCGCGCAAGCGGAGGTGCGAGAGTCGCTGGAATTTATACTCCGCATCGTCGTAGCCGTCCCCGGGCAATTTTTTTCAACCTCAACCTCGAGCAACCCCCGCGGATTCCCCAGATGTACCCTCCCGGTCCGCGTACCGTCTCGCTCGCGCCACCGCCGGCTATATACAGAACGCTGGACAAACAACAATAAATACATTTTCCCAGGCCGGGTGGCAAACCCGGTGAGGGGTGGAACTTCCATGCGAGCACGTACGGGCATAGCTTAGCGTAATCTGACTGCACACCACCTCATTTCAGCCACCGACCCTCCACGCCGGAGCGTACGCAACCCCCCTGCCCTCAGTCCCCTAATCCCCCTTCTCCCCCCCGCCCGCTCTGCCGTCTCTGCCGTACCACTGTCAGGAGACTGCAAGCGCCCATGCCAGGGGACAGAAACCGACCGGGGGAGGATGAAAAGAAGGGAGATGGGGAAAAAAAAAGACAAATACAAGAGCCGACAACGTAGCGTGGAGTTAGGTGGCATCACCACCTGACGAAAGAATTCCGCGACCTGACCAGAGAGAAAGAGAGAGAGAGAGAGAGAGAGAGAGAGAGAGAGAGAGAGAGAGAGAGAGACAGAACGGCAAGGCGGAAAAAAGGGGGAAATGGAGACGCGTCGGGCGCGTTTATCGGCGCGAAAGAGCTTGTTAAACGGGCTGTTTCACGGTACCTTTTCTTCTCGGAAGTAGCAGAGGGTTGAAATGGACGGAGATTTCGTGCTCGATGACGGCTTAAAGAAAGCACGTCGTTACAGTAAGAATGAAACCAATTTTCGTTCAAGAGACCAATATTGTTTTAGTCAGTGTTCGTTATTCGTTCACTTCATAAGAGATGAATATGATAAGCGCGATAGCGTTATACAAAGTAAATGAAAGATTACGAGGCGATAATACGATAAGTCACGTGAAACCCTGTTAAATTTTTAATTTATATTTGCCTACAAATATAATCATGATCTTAAAGACAAACTATTTTATATGCTATGTATAAGCAAAATATATTATTATATAAATGTTGAAGATGCAAGATTGTGTGTTTTAATATATATAATTGTTAATATTATATTTATATATATAGCACGATTATAATATTCATACAATCATAAACAAACAATAATAAATAAATAAGAACAGGTCAATTACGAGCACAGTAAATGGTTGTAAAAAATATATATAATTATTTAGCTATCATAACACAAGGTGCGAAACGTTTCGACATACACGGATGTCTTCATCAGTCGCAAATTACAAATAATAATATTAAAATAGAGTTGTCATG
>QVNV01020452.1:0-23714 GCA_014825455.1 Pseudomyrmex pallidus | reverse complement strand
CCTCATGCAGACACCGGCGCTTTGACACCGAGCGTGATTGGTGAAAAGCAAGTGGTGAGGGTTGCGATTTACCCTCACCACCCGCTTTTTACCTGTTTTTACCAATCAACGCTCGGTGTCAAAGCGCTGGTGTCTGCATGAGGATCCAGCCTTAGTTTACTGATCTTTGCTCTGAATGGCCAAATTGCAATCCAATCTCAATCCCAATCCGTAGTGTGACATAGGCTTAACACATTGGCAACTACGTAGCGTATGTTCGCGACTAGTTTGTCGGTAAATATGCTATGTGCGCGCATGTGGTTCTTTTCGGCGCTATGTCCACATGTGGTAGTACTTGTACTGACACGTAGTGCAATCTCTAACTGCTCGTGGCGAAAAACAGATCATATGATCGAGAAAGGATTTGACACTGGATTGACAGTGACTGATACCGATCATGAAGAAATGGGTGCACGAGAAATTGTCCGAGTTATTGGATTTCCCAATATCAGATGATATACCTCGGTAAGTTTGTATATAAAGAAATCATAAATTCTTCTTCTTCATCTGTTGGTTGCATGATGTTGTGAAAATATTTTTTTCTTTCAGATTTATTATGCAAATAGAAAATGAGAGAGACTTAGAAGAGTATTTTGTATCTTTTCTCGATATCAAAAATCCAAAACACAAACAATTTGTAACAGAATTTAAGAAGCAACGTGGTAAATGAACATAGATGTTTTTCTACTTCCTAAATCGTTGTGTGTATAACAATACAAGGTTGCAATTAACTGTTACACTATTTCACAGTATTGCATAGCACTCAAGTTGGATATAAAAAAACAAACGACAACGACAATGTGACTCGCAACAAACAGTACGATAAGAAACAAAATGACAAGAAAAAAGGAAAGGGGAAAGAAAATGTTCAGGTAGAAGTACTTTTTTCTAAGACCAAATAATTAAAAAATAAATTGTTTAAATATTGATCTGCTCACTCTGTGGATTTCTATTTTCTTTAGACACAAGAAAGTGTGAAGCTTGAAAAAGTAGAAAAGAAAAAACCCAAATTTGTAAATGTATCTCAAGGAAATGTACTTTTGAAAGGTAAAACCTAATTTTTACTAACTACATACGCATGGCTTGCAATTTTTACGAATAATACTGTATTTATTTCGGCAGGGAGACATAAGTGTAACTGTGAAGCAAGAGAGCATGACTTGGTTAACAATTGTCTTAATTGTGGGAGAATAGTCTGTCAGCAAGAAGGAGCAGGACCATGCTACTTCTGTAATGAACTTGTTTGTACACCGGAGCAACAATTGATTCTTCAAAGCAATACTAAAAGAGCTGATCAGCTGTTCAACAAATTAATGGAAAGGAAACCGAAAGGACTTGAAGAATCTCTCAAACAGAGAGACAAGCTCCTGGAGTTTGACCGTAACAGGTATGCACGAGTATTTTTTCACACATCATTCACAATAATTACATCACACATGTTCATTAATGTTAAACATAAACTTGTAGCGCTAGACGTACTAAAGTGATCGATGACGAGGCAGATTACTATCAGTCAAGTAACATTTGGCTTTCCACCGGGGAGCGCGAAAAGTTACAAAAACAAGAAGCAGACAGATACGCTGCCAAACATGCATCACGTTTAGAAAGAAATATTAAAATGGATTTTATGGGAAGAACAGTCGAAGAGACTCAGCCGTCATTTGATCAGTTAGACGATGTTGATGAATTGAAAGAACGTGATAGAATAATGTTGTATGATGACTCTGAATTTCCGAATGTTTGTCCAACTATAGAATTTGAACGCCCAACAGTAAGATCAGCATGATTTGTAATTTATAATATTAGCGCGTCATTCCGCTCTTCTCTTTCACGCTAATCTTAAAAACCTATCGATCCACCAGCCTTTTATTCCTTTACATGTGTATTTCTTATATTATTAAGTTTGTCGAGATGGGTATGTCTGGAACAAGTCAAAAAGTTGAAAATTATAAATGGAGCGCAGAAAGTAAAGTTCAGGATAAAGAATATTTGGAGATGTCTGACCAAGGCTTATGTTTGAGCATGCATCAGCCTTACGCGTCGTTGCTGGTGGCGGGAATAAAAACGTGAGTGACGTGAATCTCTTAAGAAAATGTTTCTTTTGTGGTCAAAATAATATAAATATATAAACTTTGACATGTCAGCCATGAGGGTAGAAGTTGGTATTCCGCACACAGAGGAAGACTGTGGATAGCATCCGCTGCTAAAGTATCTTCCAGAGAAGAAATATCAAGTATAGAGAATATTTATCGCGTGTTGAAAAGCGGTTGGTAAAAGTTTTCACACTGAATCATTTGTTGTATCTTTCGTTTTACATGTTTATTTTATGATAAATTCTAGAAAGTATCAAGTTTCCCGAGACTTATCCTACAAGTTGCTTGCTGGGCTGCGTCACGGTGACTGATGTTTTATCTCAAGAGGAATACAGAAAATTGTATCCGGATGGGGAAAACGACAGTCCATATGTATTTATATGTGAAGATCCTTACATGTTGCCAATACATCTTCCCATGAAAGGAAAACATAAAATCTGTGAGTCAACTCAAAAAAGCATATTAGCAATTTTTAACAAATTGTAATTATTTATTTTCAATGTCATTATTATTCCAGTTGTATCTTGAAGTATATTGTTTTTTTTCTGTCACAGATAAAATGGACAAGAAACTTCACCAAGCTGCTACTAAGTTGCTAGAAAAAACCATGAAAGCAATTTGATCTAAAACTGAACTAAAATCATTAATGTTTTATAATTTTCTTCTCTCGTTAAATTCTAAATAAGTCTTTTTTTGCACATGTATGCATTTAGGTTAATAATTTCAGTTTCCACGTTGTTAAAAATAATTCTTTGTTTTGTACAAAAGTTATGTTTCGGATACAATGCATCTAATAAACATTTTCAATAAATAATATATTAATATATTAATTTTATCATGTATTCAACGTTTTCTATAGCCTACATACATTCTATATCTCACACACTGTTTTAATATTGCATACTTTAACATACTTCTTGTGTTTATATACACATATATATATATATATATATATATATATATATATATAATTTTTAATATATGTATATATATATATTTATATTTATATATAATCAATGCAAAAATATATCAATTATGATTATAATATTGCACTTTTAAAGATATTATTAAAAATTACTTGCGTCTAGGCGAATAAATAAATAGATAGAAATACATACATGTATATGTATGTAGAGAGAGAGAGAGAGAGAGAAAGTGTAGGACATAATTGATTAAAATTTCATTGTTTAATATTGTTAACACCGTCACAGATGTTATGCGACAACAGTTGTGATGCATACCGATAATTGAATGTCGAATCAATGACGGGACACCCCAGAAATAGTAAAGATATATAACAAGTATAAACTAATAATACTAAAACATTAGTATATAAGCTTTTTCTGCGCGAATAAACTGTTTTGTACTTTTTCTATATAGTTCATATGTCTGCTCTCATTTAATACATTTCACGTGTACGTATATATTTTCAAGTTCTCTTATGTTAATTTACATCATGGTTTACGTATTTAAAAAAGATTTTTGTTGTTCAGCATTGCCCGGATAATAATTTATACAATTGTTTGCTTCAATTTGACGCATCGATAATTGTTTTGCAATTTAACATTTCTGAAAATAGTTTTTTGCAACAATTTTAACTCGATATCTAATATTTTTTTGGACGTACTTACGTATTTATTTGTTTTTTGTTACATGCAAATTGGTGCTTTCAAACTGCTCGATTTTGTCGCGCTAACTCGTGAAGTTTCTTTCTTATCAAATTGATAGAAGTTGCAATCTTTTTCGAGAAAAGAAACGTTACGATATATATATATCCCGCTTAAACGGGGAAACACGCAAAATTGCGACGCTTTTAATTCGGAGCATTACTGTCTATCGCAGTAATTTTTCAATTCAAATTATACACCCACGTATTTGTTTCGACAATCATGTATCTCTGACACGCAACACAAAACTTCTGCAAACAAATTGCGATAAAAGATAAGAAAATTCTTCTGGCGTGAAGAGTTCCTTTAAATGTAAGTCGGAGAATCCTTTAGACTGGTCTGGCAAGCTTCACAGATAGAAACATTTTTTTCGTTTACCAGCGTGCACTTCGGACACTCTTTACCGCCGCTAGCGAGCGGTTTGTCCTCGTTTCCTTTGCTCCTCGACTTGGCGCACATCTCGCAGATATCTCGATCGGGCATGTTCAGGTACGTGCACGTGGAGCAGTTCCATCTCCTTTTATCTTCCACTTTCTCGTTTTCCTTTTTCTCTCGGCCAACTTGCGCGACATCGATGTGCTTGAGCGAATCCGCGATCTTCGATATCTGATCGGAGGATTTGTGCGTGTGCAGAATTGGCAGAGTCTGACTGTTGTGTCTCTTGTCCCTGTTGTATGTGTCGATGCTGTATCTATTCGAGTCCGACAGGTCGAAAGAGGAAGATTTCTTGGTGAACGACAGAGTGTCCTGACAGTTCTTGCCGTTGGTCTCGTACAAATTGATCTCGTTCGCTTCGGATCTGCCGTCGCTTCTCTTCTTCTCGTACCTGCTGTACGCGTACTTGTCCTCGTTCTCCATTTGCCTAAGCGATTTGTGCTTGGACGCGCGGTCCTTGGAGTCGAGCTCTTTCTTATATTGCAATATGTTGTTCCGATCGTCGAGATTCTTGTAGTAGCCCAGACTCTCGAGATTTTTGTACACAAAGTCCCACGTATCGTCATCGTTCTTTCGGTCGCCGCTGACACTGGAGTTTGATTTCTTGTCGGATTTACCGTGCTCGTAATGATCCCTTTCGCTCGATTGTCTTTTGTAAAAGTCCACCTCGTCCAAATCCGGTATTCGTGACGCGGACTTGCGGGAAACGTGCGTTTTGTCGTAGTTCGCCACAGACGTTGGCATGTCGAGCCCTATCAGATTATCGTCGGTGGGCACTTTGTTGACATACGCTGGCAAGGTGGCGCAATATGGATTTGGTTGCACACCGCCACTGTAGAATTTATTCCCATGATTAGACAGACAACCGTAATTGTTGCAATAATTGAAGCAACTCTGATCGACCGGTTGAAAATATCGATAGTTGGCCGGTACCACCACGTTCGTCGAGTCCTCGATGCGCTGATAGTCTGCACGGTAGGCCGGTAGCATCGTCGTGTTCCCGTGGTAATTGGTATGCATAGTGTGTTGGTAAGGCAAGTGCGGCATGGTGTTTATGTCGCTTTGCTGCGGATAATAATCCTTGTAACTGTCGATCTTCGTGCGGTTCTGATGTATCTTCTCGAGAAATCGATAGTTGAGCGCACGGATAGCCTGTTCCGGCGTTCCGACATGATTCTCACGAAACTCCAACACTTCCAACCAGGAGATAGTGTAGCCTTGCGAAACACTTTCCCATATTTGTTTCAGAATCTGTAATTTAAGAGTAACTTGTATTTGTAATTTTTATTTGCTTGAGATAAGATCACTATGTTTACACAATTGACTGATTGCATCTGATATAATTTGTTATTTATCTTCTTTTCGTTACCTGACATTCCACAAAAGCCACAATAGCGTCTCTGCTGACACTTGAAACCTTGTCCGGATCAATTGGTCCTTCCAAACTTAGTATACCCAAGCCGGAATGCTTGTATCCCATTTGTTCAAACATCAATTCGGCGCCTATCAAGTTTGCTTCCACCTCATGTTTGTAATAACCACTGTATGTCTAAAACAGAGATTAGATCAGACATATATTTCAATTCTTTAAGTTATATTTTGAAGTAATCAATGGACAAAACACTACTTAATCAATTACCCTCACTGTTCTGTATTCCTTCCGCCAGGGTTGAGCCAAGAGATTGGCCGCGTACAAAGATATTGCGCTCCAAGCAGTTGCTGCTCTGTATCCACTGAAATCTGTGAGCGTTGCTGCTGATCTATGCAAAATATCTGCTGTTTCTTGAAACACATATTTACTCTCATTTGGCACTAGACAAAGATACTCCCTTATGAAGCCTGAAAATATTGCACATAAAAAAGATATATTTAGAAAAAAACAGCTGCTACTAACTAATCCTTCAAAAACATAGCACCATTTTGAATATACAATTAGTATGTTTCCACATGCAACATCACATTACATAAAATACCTTCTAATTTATTTCTTTGTTGCAGTTTTAAGGGACTGTCATCTGTTTGCAAATATGCTAAGTGACTCTGTTCCAGTTTTATGCTAATTTCTTGTAGCTTATCTTTACTTCTGATTATTATGTTGTTTGCCATGTTCATTTTCTCTATGACTGAAATATGTACAAGTGTGAAAGTTGAGTCAATTTGTAAGTATATGATTGAATTATCATTTTTAGCTTCTATATTTGAATATATACATATACATTCATATATACACACACACATTTGATTTATATAATTATGTGAACTATTGTGCACAAATATGACTACGAAAATTCTAAATAACATCTCAAATAAGTGCATTACAAACCTTTGGCAATATATAAGATCTCAGAGCATTCCCAATTCCCAAATCAGACTGCTACTAGCTGCAACCTAAAAATACAATCCTATACTTAGTAACATGGTCAATCACATGCGTGAAACAAATGACGGTTTTGCGATTACCTGATGTGCATAATATCCCATTTCAATTAGCGAACCGCAAAATAGATTCGCGAAGTACTTAAACACCGTACGTTACATCGTAAAAACATAAACATAAATTTATCTTCATCCATTTATCTTCACCTGCATTCGTTTCGGCTGCTTTTTTGGTTATGTTTCCATAAGACCGAATCTACAACAGTCGCGAGTCGTGATTAGGGTGCGATCACATGTAGCCCGAATAGGCGACGAAAGCGCTGTTAATCTCCATTACACTGTAACGCATTGCGAGGATACCTGTCAATATACGATTATATAGTCAAAGGCGCGCGCGCGCGCGCATCGATTCGATACTTCGATTATCGTATGGCGAGTTTATGCTAGACGCTCATTGGCCCATATAGTTTTATGCTATGCATATGCAGCTATGTCATTTTGTGTAGGATAGGCCTATCGCGCGTTTTGCTACACTCGAATCAGCGACTTAATCTTGCATCACAGCTGATTAGAGAATATACATAGAAGGAACTTAATTCGACTGATGTATACAGGTTATTTAACCAACTGATTAAGGTATAAATAATAATTGATGACGTTAGCACGTTATCAAACAATTGTGTCAATTATTTATACTTGTAATAAACGTGATTATTTATACCTGATCACTTGTATTTCATAATCATGATAATACTTGTGTAATTTGTTATATTTCTCTCAGAGGTGTGTAACTTTTTAATTTTGTTGTAAGTTTTTATGATTGTTAGCTATTTAATCTATCAGCTGTACGTGATATTAAAAAACAAAATATTACTGCATTTACATATGTAAAATCTACAGACATCAAGTTTTTCTCAAGAGCAAAATGTCGGACGAAGTAAAGACCTTATTGAAGGAAGCTCGTGAATCCTTCAAGCAGAATGAACATCTAGAAACTATGAAGAAGTGCAAAAAGATCCTGAAGAAAGACAAAAACAATTATACAGCATTACTTTTGTTAGCACGTGCCATGCAGGAAGTGGAAGAATTTAAATCACAAGTTGCTTTGGTTCTTCAAAAAGCAGTGGAAGTACAACCCAGTAATCCATTAGCTTGGCAAGGTCTAGTGGCGTACTATGAAAAAGGACAATTGCAGAATAATGGAAATTTGGAAAAGTTAGCCATAGCTTATTGCAAGCTCTTGCAATTGGATAGGTAAGATACTGGAGCAAGTTTTTACATTATTTTATAGAAAAAATACACTTTACTGTGTGTGGAATAATTTAAAGATTGATGTTTTGCATTTTAGTGACTCTCCCAAGTTTACCTCCTTTGTAAACAAAGTCTCTGAAATTGGACTAAAGACAAAAGATGATGAGGTGCTGTCTGAAATATTAGATACAATGAGTATGCTACGAAACACTTCTACCAAGGAGAAGAAAAGTTTGATTGAGAAAACTCTAGCTTGGATGTTGACAGAACATTCTAATCATACTACACACAGACACCAAGAACTTTATGAAAGTATATTGGCATCTGTAATAAATGATACTGATCTGATGAACAGGCAGGAGTATTACCGGAAATATTTGAAGATCTTATATGATTCAAACAAGTTTGCAGTTCTTTTGGCAACAGCTCAGGATATGCACATGCAGTTTCCAGAAGATGTTTATCCCTTAGGCAAGCTAATTGTCGATATTTTTGATCAAGGTTTTGTTATATTATATATTTTTAAGTAGTCTTTTATAAGTTTCTTATATATTACAGAATTTATATGCCGGGCCTATTATGAGGATGGAATACTGAATGAACATGTATTTGAGATCGATATAACTCGTTATTACGAATCTCTCTTAAAATTGAAGGTGAATTCTGAAGCTGCATTCATCGCAAGGGCTGTGCACTTGAGAAGCACCGACAAACTAGTCAATTCCCGTGAGTGTTTGACTCACGTGACCTCCGCGTTAAACGCTCAGTCGTTTTATGCTTGGTTAATGTTAAGCCAGGTGTATTATAAGCTTTATTGCTGGGAGGAAACCGAGAACGCTTCCAGACAAGCGCTAAAATTACTGAAACCATGTTTGAAGGATAAATTTCAGCTCGGTATTAAGTTGAGATTACTCGAAGCGATGAGCAGAAGTAGCAACAAGCAAAAGTTGACAGAGGCGCGACGGATGTGCGAGGAGGTGAATATTGTTGAATGTTAATGAGTAAATTCTGAAATCTCTTCGATATTTGTTTCTATCTAATTAGTTTGTATTAAGTTGTTAAAGGTCAAACCTTCTGTACAAGTGCAACTGATACACGCACGAACAAACATGTTACTCGAGGACGAGCTCGACGTTGCTGCTACATTAGACGATCTCGAGTCCCGGGAGGAGACTAAGATTCAAGCTGTTATTTTCAAAGCATTGCACTTGTGGAAACGTAAACAATATGAGGAGGCCGTTAACGCTCTCGAGCTAGCTTTGGAGAGTTCGGAGGCTTGGTTACTGTTTGGTAAAATTTACTGGGACATGAGCGATTATAACCACAGCTTGATGGCTTTTCTGAATGGCGTGCAAGCTGATCGCAATAATTGGGAATGCTTGCTGTATCTTGGACATTATTATCGCGAACACGGTAACGATATCGAACGCTCGAGAAAATGTTATCACGCCGCGTTGCAGATCAATCCGAATTCCGAAGAAGCCGGCATCGGATTGAGTACTGCTTATCGACTTCTCAAGAACACTGTGAGCACTACATCATCATTCATCTTCAAAGACTTGATTTGTTTTGTAACATTAATAGATAATTATTACATGGAATTTTAATTAATAGCAAAATCTTTCCTATGTGCTTTGCTTCAGGACGCTAACATACAGCTATTGCAAAAAGTAACCATGCAGGGCAATGGACCGAAGTGGGCGTGGTTGCAGTTAGGCTTGCATCACTTGGATCAAGGTGACGCCGAGCAAGCCATCAAGGCATTACAGCATGTGATCCGAGCCGATCCTAACGATAAGTAATAACATACCTCACCATTAATTTTTTTATTGTGTTACAGACTCCTGTGACACTCCTTATTTCTTTGCAATTTGTATATAGTCACAGCTGGGAATCTCTGGCGGACGCGTATTTAGCGCGTGGCGCGCATACATCGGCACTGAAATCTTATCAACGCGCGTTAGAACTGAGCCCGGAGTCTTTGTATCCCTTGATACAACTTGCGCATATTAAAGTGGTACGTGAGTAAACGCAGATAAAACGCAGATAACACCCGCGTGAGGAGATCGACGAAGATGCAGATTGTACGTAATGATAAATTCTTTGTTTTCTCAGCTCATCGGCCAACACAAAGAAGCCAAGGAGGATTTCGAAAGTATATTGCAACACGAGAAACAACATATTTTTGCGTTGAAAGGCCTGGCTCAGGCGTGTTTGGGTCTGGCGAAAGAAAATATCGCGAAACAGTTTCTGTGCCGCGCGCGAGAAAATCTGCAACAAGCCGCGGATAGTCTGACAGATGCTGTTATGATACGCGGCGATTTGTCTTGCAATTGGAAACTGTTCGGCGATGTGTGCTACAAAGTGGCCACTTTGCCCGAAAAGTATTGCTACCTAAAAGTCAAGCGTATCTTAATGAAATTCGACAATATCGATGAGCACGTGATAATTAAAGGGGACGAGATAGTCATGCTGTCAGTCAGGTAAATCGAAATCATTCTAAAATCGTTGTTGAACATTTATCAGTGCTCTTTGTTTCATCGTTAGATGGTTTTGTCGCGCGCTATCGATCACACCGAATTCCGCATTGTTGTGGCACGATCTGGCGTGCTGTTACTTGATGCAACTAAATCGCGATTTCACAAACGACAAACTTGATGTAGCAGCCAAGTGTCTAGCTGCTGCGAAACATGCCGTCAAACTCCATCCGCAATCGTGGCTCCATTGGAACGTTCTGGGTGTTGCTTGCATGTCGCCTCATATAAAAAATTACGCTTTGGCACAGCATTGTTTTGTCATGGCGATCGATCGAGAATTGAATAACGCTGTGGCTTGGAACAATTTGGGAACGTTGTACCTACATTTAGGTACTTAGCATATAACAGCTCTGCTATCTTTTGCTTTAATTTATTTAATTTCTATGTATTCAACAATAACCGTCTGATTTATTGTAAAGGAGATCTCTATAAAGCTAACGAGGCGTTTTCTCGGGCCCAACGTGCGGATCCTAGCTACATGAACAGCTGGATCGGTCAGGGATTCATTGCGGAGTCGTTGGCGAAACCTTTGAAGAAGGAAGCGATGGATTTGTTTCGACATTCCACACAGTTGGGCTATCACAATCAGGCGGCTTTGGGCTACGCTCACTCTGTACTCGCGACTCTTCTGGATCCTGCAAAGGAAAAGGATCCGCTGTTCGTTTACGCTATCGAGAACATGCACGCGGTACCCGCAGCGACCGACGCTATGACTTGGTACACAGGTTAGTGACGAACCGATTTCGTATCTCTCGCATTTGCTCTAATGCAAAATAATCTCGCAGAACGCGAACCGAACGATGTACACGCTCTGAATACCTACGGTTTATTATTGGAGCGACAAAAATTATACAATACGGCGGCCAAGCAATTCGTCACGGCTTTAGAGTTAACCCAGGACGAAGATGAAAGAGATATACTGTCCGTGAATTTGGCACGTGTTCTGATTCAAATCGGAGAACACGAGAAAGCGGTGAAGTTGTGCAGACAAGTAAAATGCGTGACTTTCATCTCCCAGTATCACTTGGCATTGTCCTTGTTCAAAGGTGCGGTGGTGTTCAGAAATTAGCTACATATATTTGAACTTATATTCAGACTTGTAACTTTTTTGAAGAGAGTAATTGTTTTATTTACAGCCAAGCAATACGAAGAGTCATACAACTCGTACGAAACAGCCTTGCACTGGCTGGCGGATACCGAAGAGCACAAGGCGAACGTTTTGTGTGCAATGGCCGCGATTGCTCATATCTTCCAAGGCGCGGACGCTGTCAAGACTTTGTTGTTCCAGTGCATACAGATAGAACCGCCTCCCATAGTTGGTTTCTTGGCAACCGCAGCTCTAGGTATTTTGCATGACGATTTCAATCTAGCGTCTTTGGTGTTGAAAGAACTGAAACGGTACGAAAATCACCCTGAATGCGGTCACCATGTCATCACACTATTCGCATACTATCACGTCAAACAGGGAAATCTCACCGAAGCTATTCGAATTCTTTCCAAAGCTATTTTCAGACATCCCAGTAAGTTATGGTGCTGTTAATAAAGTTTCTTATCTGCTATGTGCAGATCATTTTAAAATAAATATCGCGATTTTCCTCCCTCTTGTAGACGATATCAGATACTGGGTGCGTCTCGTCCGAATTTCGTTGTTGGACACGAATTTGGAAATCTTCCGTAAATGTGCCCAAGCAGCGCTGGTTCTAAGCAGAAACACGTCCATGACTGATATTGTGTATGTCGCTTGCGCGTCGGCGTACGGCAACTTCGGCACGGTTAAAGGTCTGAGACAGGCTCAGAAAAATATATTTACATATCCCGCGAACATTGAGAGTTGGATTAATTTTAGTGCCGCTTTGGTAAACAGTCGGTGAGAAATGTGAAAATTACTGATTCCGTGGTTATTGGAACCACATTCAAAATGATTTGTGTGAATAAATTGGTTTTTTTTTACAGATGCAAAGATAAGAATTTCAAGATCGATAGTCAATGGGTACTGTCTTTGATATCTATAATGAGATCGCAGTTCCAAACTTCCGAAGACACGTCGCAATGGTTGCTTGATATTGCGCAAAAAATCAAGTCTCTCTCTTAAGTTATTGACTTTGCATAGTGCAGCTCAAAAATACCAAGTTTATTTTTAATATTTTAGAAATATGTTACTTGCTTTCTTCTTACTGTAAAGTGTATAATAAGTCATTAAATGGCGCAATTTTATATATCTTGCGAATCTTGTTTAAAATTTTGAATGTTAATATCGATTAGCACGTTGACTTCCCTGCTGGATTGTGCGAATCAACATTAGAGGGCAAAGCAAAGACCTTCTGTCGAAAGCCAAGTAGGTAAAGAGTCGCCGGAGAGTCCGCTTAGGGATGGAGGGCCCGTTCGTCCGATCACTAATGTAGATCATATTTATTTATTCATTGGCTTAGCTTTTTACACCCAAGGTAACAATATTATATTGGATGTTGTATGTATGACCTAGTCTACACTTTGTTATCTTTATTTACAAAAGATCTCGCAACACTGGCCTAGTGTTAGCTTCGAAACGTGGAGTCTGTTGTTGTCGATTAAAGTTGGATCGTGGTTGATCCAGCCGTGGTTTGCGTAACGCCGAGTTTATTTCTGTGCAAAGATGATTCTCCAATGTCTGCAAAACAAACAACGAAATAGTATTTATTCCGTTATTCATGTTCTCTTTTACAGAGTGTAACGCGTTATTTTTTATTGGATAAATTTTAGCACACAATTGATAAATTACCTCCGGTAAGATATGATCGTTCTTCTTCAAGAGATCGAGTAATTTGTAAAGTTCAAAGTTTTCGGGAACGTTTTCTTTCTTCATAACTTCTTCCAGATGGTCAATCTAAAAACAAAAAACCAAATTTGTTAAAAGGCGTAGCAATGTGTGCACGCTCTGCGTAACTTGCAATTTAAGTACGTACCACATCGTGAAAGTAACGTTCTTTCATGGCATTTGGTCTGTCGTGTTCTAACGACGACCTGATAATGGGAACTATCTCGGTAAATCTCTTCAACTCTGTGTACGCCCAGACCTTCAGACATCTTATGTCGATATACCGAGCTTCTCGTATCGTAGATAAGATTTCTATAGCTATGTGAGATGCGTTCTGTTTAATAGCTAGAGCAGTTAGAAATGAGGTGGCTCTACGCATAAACGTGAATCCTTTTTCAGTCAATTCTTTCCAAAGATTTATAGCATATTCCAATGTTTCTGGTGTATTCTAGAAAGCACACATCAGGATAATGATGCAGAAGACAAAGGCTTCTGTAAGTTGAAGTTTAATTTGCTTTGAAGAAGTATTACCTCTTTGTAACAGGCTGCCAAGACTAATATTGAGGAATTCTTGGGATATCCATCTGCTATTCGCCTCACTTTGATTATGTCATACACATCTCTCATTTCTGTGTACTTTCCGTGTTTATACAACAAACACAAAAGAATCTGATAGGTAATAAACTGATCGAAGAAACTCTCAAATTGAGGGTCTTTGAAAGCAGTAAGCGCGAGCTCTGGTTCATCCAGATAGTAGAGGGTGCGCATCACCACCGGACCAAAGATAAATGTACCAAATTTCATCTCTTTGTTTTGGTTGTTAAACTTTGTTATCATCTTGATCAATAACTCAATGTCTTCTGGTTTCTTTTGAGCCAAGTGCAACATGGACTTGAGGTCTTCTGTGAAGATCATACTTGACTCTGACTCACATACTTCTTGCATCTTTGTACGAAACGTGTCCTCGACGTTTAAGAACTGATTGCGAAAGTTCAGCCGTGCATTTTCATAGCCTTGCAAGCCCAGACTTCTCTCGGAATATAAGAATCTACATGCTACAAGATGTGATCAATAATTAAGTTTTGCGTTTGTCTGTGTGTAATAAAGAAAACTTGTGTGTATACATGTGCGAGGGTAAAAGTCAAAAGATATACTATAGCAATTTTGATGCAAGGTTAAGTCGACATTACGTACGATTTAGGATGTTACTTTTCAGGAGAGTTTTGTATGTCAGTCCCACATTGAGCTTCATAAGACATCTCATTGTCGCCGCCATTGTTCTGTAATTGTTTCTGTACAATCCTTCTTTCTATACTTGTATCAGTTGTAATTCCGTTCACTTGGACAACGTGAAAACTATCTTTGAGCACCGAAAGAAACGAAGCAAGGATTGGCAAGGAAGAAATTGCCGACCGGAACCGGATTATCGAGTCGAATCGAACGGCGTGATGTTAGCGCATCGATATTTCGAGAATCGAAATATCGCGCGCTTCGATACGCTTTCGAAATGGCGGACATTCACGGCAAGTGCGTGACAAGTGGCAGAGCTACGTGCGAATTGTCTCGCATTTCATGTGATTCTGATCGTTTCGCGCGCAAATATCTGTAACACGCGTGTTTCACCAAATGTCGGACGTCCGCAGTGATACGTAATTAGCAACGCGTACTCGCTAGTGACCTAATCGGCGAGTCAAAAGTGTTTTCGCGAAATTTGTTTGCGCTTCCGTGAGGCGCGACAAACAAAATATCGCCGCAGTGTACGATTACGTGTGTTTAAGAAACAGGAAACGTAACGAGGATTGATGTAAAAACTACGCAATATGCGTTACAACGTACAATTGTGAAAAAGATGATTGGACCAAGCGGCATCAGAACTCTTTGCAATTATGCGGCATCTGCGGAGCAGTAGGTATGAAGTGTAACTTTTCACGTAATGTATGTATTGCACACTTTACAAATATTGAAACTGTTTAAAAAAAAAAAGAAATTATTAAATGAAAATATTGCAATGTTTTTTCGCTTCGCAACTACACGTTGCTGCGATAGTGGTTTTTTAAAGAAATAAAGACGCTCCGGACCTTCTTTTTGTGGTAAATTGAATATATTTAATCACATGATATATCTACTGGCACGTAATATTCAATGCATATCTTAGATACAATATACATTATTATTTATCATTGATAAACTTTTTATAATTTATCATATATTCGCATATGATACTGTGGTGTACAATATGTTTATCAATCACTTCCAGATATTGCATTTTTTCTTGGGATTCATCGGACTGCCAATCGGGCAGTTGTAAGCTCTGGCAAAGTCTTCCGAATTTGACAAAGAGCCTATTACTCTCAATCGATTTGTGCTATGATCGCCCAATGAGGCCAGTAAGATCAGTAGTGCTTCATCGACTTCCGGGTTTGTCGCTTCACACCATAACTGCAAGTTTCACGTTTTTGTGTGTAGAAAGCAGGTATTATATATATATACGTGCACTAAATATTATTAATTAAAACACATACGTTGGCAGAAGATAAAAAGAAAAGTTGATCGTTGGTTAGTTCTTCCAGTCCTGGCAATGCGACGTTCGATCCTTCGCATTCTCTTTCCCTTCTCTGATAAGCTTTATACGCTGCTTGTAATCCCATTGTGTCCGCGATATTGTCATCTATCGTCTGGTTACCGTAATCCTGCAAGTTTTATTAAACAGCACAAAAGTGTTATGAAAATGTGGCAAAAAAAAAAAAAACAATTAAGATAATTTACAAATATATTAAAGCGAATAACGTACTGGTAGCGTTAGATTTCCGTCAGTCTTGTCGACGGGATAATTATTAAACTGTTCCACGAAACATTCTGCTCTTTTACCATATGCTTCCGCCATTGTGGACAACCATTCCTTATTCTTGCCCGTTTTATCAAAACGGCGTCCTGAAAAATTGTCTTTATATTTTTCTTTTCTTTTTCTGAATAATTATAAAAAAAATTTTATAATATAGTTTTGTTATATGTTGGTCTTTATATTGTAACGTACCGGTACTATCAAATCCGTGATTAACTTCGTGAGCCATAATCCATCCGATAAAACCATAATTAACAGCCCTGATAAATGGCAAAAAAAACGTTTACTATGTAACTGTAGATTGTAAAAGTGTGAATTTGTTTTAATATGACTGTGTGTGTGTGTATAGTAAATATTATTTACTTACGGTGGTCGATTGAGATCAAAAAGTGGACTTCGGAAATCTGCTGATGGGATAACTATCATAAAAAAATATAATTGCTTATTTAGTAAAATTGATTATTTGTTACTTATTAATTATAAAAGCTTTTTCTGTTGCGTAAGAGAGTTTAACAATAGTTTTTCTTTCTAAAACAAAAGAGGATATAATATACACACATACCTAAATAATTAAGCAGTGGGTGATAACCGCCGCCCACTATACTCGTAGGAACTGCGTCGTTCCTGTGTGATGCAAAAATCATATAAAAATATAAAGTCTAATTGTGCAGTATAAAATTAGAGAATAGAAAACTTGTAAATTGTCAAACAAATATGAAGATATTAAATTATATTATCTCACATTGCTATCTCTACATCAAGTCGAGCGACGGTCGTTATTTGTCGTAGCATTGCCCATCTAAAGTATCTGTCGAAGCTGAGTGTATTCTCATAATACGAATTGCTAAGAATAAGCTTTAACAGAATAGGATAGTTAAGCAAATTTATGTAGCAACAGTTAGAGTACTGATCTTTTTTTTTTTTTTTTAACTTACTCCTTGAAAATAGCGTTTCACAAGAGTATCGTTCTTGAACCACTTTGGATATCCAATGGTTGCTCCTATATTTACTAATTTTGATAAAACCAAATCTTTTGTATCATCATCCATCCATTCTGCCTCTTTTATTCGATATTCGACTTCTTTTTGTATGTCATCAAACATATCTCTCGCCTATAATGGAATTTAATAATTCGGTATAAGGTACAGAGTTAGTAAAAGAATAAAATTAATTAAGTGATATTTAATTTAATAAATTATAATTAATATATGTATAATTTAAAGTTTAACAAAATTGAATTGCTGAGAATTATATCGCCTTACGATTTGCATAACTTCATCAGAGAAGTATCTTCTCACATATTCATATCCTACGATTGCAGACATGTTCATTTCATTGTCGCATTCGGATAAGCTATTGCAAATAATTGTTACTTTGAATTCGTGTCGTGAATTAACTAAATTCTACGTCTACTTTTGAGTGTAATATGTACAGAGTTAAATATTATATAATTGTTTATATAAGACATCATCGAACCTTAATGTGTTGTTACTGGACATCATCTTGTGTAGAATCCTCATTTCGTTTGTGGTCGTACGAAGCATTCTGCTCACAAAATTCCAGTGTATATAATTTACTAAAACAGTCTCTTTGTTAATACCTCTTCTCTACATACATCGACGACTTTCGTTTGAACGATTATTACACTACAGTATAAAACTCACCAATTGTTCTGCTCGGTGTTTCGTCCAGTAAAGACACAAGAGCTTCGAAATAATCTGGTGAAGTAACTGTCAGACGTAAATCTGCATCGATAGGTACACCGGCTTCGTAAAATGCTTTTGCAACTTTGTATACCCAATTAATCTAATAATAATATGTACGTACATGTCTAAGTGCATGTAAGAAGAACATACGAAATTAAATTATATAAAGTAATTAAATAAATAAAGAACAAGTTACTTTGCTGTTTGCAGTTTTTGCATTTTTCTCGTCGTACCATTCTTGGAAAGTTTCAAGCGTCATGTTCACTGTTTCGCTAGGTTTCATAGCCAACTGAAATGTAATATTATTGAAATTCATTAAAAATCTCTTAACTTTTAATAGTCGCTAAAATGTAACAGTGCTCACATCTGTTAGTTTAAATTGGAATTCCACTAAATTCTGAATGTCGGATTCAAGACGTTCCTGTGACACTTCAACATTTGCTTCTTTAGCTAGAGCTCGAGCCACTTTCAAAATGTAATAAGCGTATTCTTGCGTTTGTTCCTCAATCGTATTTTTATTATTCGTATTTTTTCTAAAAGCTCGCGATGATGGTTTTTTTTTGTCTAAAACTATTTTCGTTCTTTTTCTTTCATCTCTTTTCTCGTTTTGTTTTATCTTTCGGTTATGTATCCTGCGGTGAGCAAAATGCTGTGCGCGTTTATTTCTTGTCAAACTTGATCCTCTCTTTGTCCTTTGTCCTTTTATCTTATAATTGTTCTTTTTGGTAATATGTATACCATTCTTCTTCTTTTCATTTTGACCGAATTTTATATTTTTGTGAGAACGAATTTTTTTATTGGTGGAAAGTTTCTTGCCGATTTTTTTAGCATTACTTTCATCAGTATCAGTATCATCATTGTCATCATTATCGTCGTCGTCGTCGTCGTCGTTATCATCATCGCTGTCGTCGTCGTTATCATCATCGCCGTCACTGTCGCCATCATCGTCGTCGTCATTGTCGTCGTCATTGTCCTCGTCATCATCATCGTAATCATTATCATTTTCTTGTGACATCATTTCGTATACACCCGGAGGTAAAGATGGCGGAAAGATCTAGTATTTATCCAGTTTTATATCAGCATAAATCAAAATGAAGATATACAATATTAATAGAGAAATATATAATGTGATAAATACGTGCACTTCTGGTATTTGTTTTAATATGTCTAATTCATCTGCAATCGTTACGACTTGTAGGTCATGAAGAGAATTTCTTCCCGTCAAACGCATGTAGTGATCATCCACTTTCTGCCAGCTGTACTCCTGTTCATTCCATTCCTCCGGTTCCATGATCATCGGCCAACCCCCTATACGCGATAAAGTGGCAATCAGCGGAGCGAGACCCTGTTTGTCCATCGCATCTGTAAGACAAAAAAAAACAGAAAAATTGTCAATTAGGCAATCAGTCACATTATTTTTTAATCAGGAAATTGTTACAATATATTGTTACAATAAGTTCCAAAATGTGAACGGAAGTAACAGTCGTGTTTTTATTCTCTTCGTGTTTTTACCTGTGTCTTTACATGTTAGGTACCATCTTTTTGCAAGTTTCACCGCGAAAAGATCGTTTTTCTCAGGTCCGGTTTCCAAAATTTCTGTAATTAATTAACATTATTATACAAATACAATGCGCGATTAATGTTTGACTCAAAGTTGTTTTCTCAGATCACAAAATTAAAGTCATCACCTTTTATTTCTTGCTCGATCTTGGTCTGAATCACGAAAAGTGGACTCCACAACAAATAGTCCACGGCAGGAAAATGTTTCGGCCAATTTCCGCATGCGTATTCGTAAAAGTCGGTGCACGGATCCACAGACTTATTCATACTGTTCAGTAAATATTCAGCTGAACAGAGATAAAAACAAGAATAAAAAAACAAACGACGAATAAATTAATTTAAATTTTTATATTTTGTTTTGTGTGAGATGAATCGCCGCTATGCTAATAAATTATACCGGTGCTATTGCATTCCTGTGTTTTGCAAACGATCCGTTTCTCTTCCTTGCTTTCATTTTCTTCTTCATTTTTCGAGCCAATAACTAATCGTGCTCGATGTGAAGGAAATCTATGAACTTTTGATGTTGTGATATCCCATATTAAAAAGGCGCTAATAAAAGCGCTGAAATAAAGACATCAAAGAGAAGTTGATTCAATCTTTATAACATTATTATAAAATCTATATAAATTAGTGAATAATTTCTATTTTGTAACAATACGTACAAACTTCTCATATAAAAAAGTCTTCTCATACAAAAAAGTGATACAATTAGAAATTACTTACAGAAGGATAAACTGTTTCATGATTTCGTGCGCAGAAACTCTGCGATTGATATAGATTTTATATTTCCACTATAAGAGTACACTATAACAATATAACACAATATTGTAAGCACACTATAATTAATATTGTAGAATTCTACAATGCAACTGAACCTATTTGCCACACAGCATATTCTTTTATATAATAGTATTTAAGCGGAAGAAATAAATATTTTTGCACAACGTTATTTCTTGATAGCGCTTATTAAATTGATAAAGACACATCTCTCGTCCTGTTGATTTGAATTATGAGATCATGAGCTCTGAAGATACGAATGCACTGTTTAAAAAAATAGTTTGTGTTGAAAGGCTAGCATTTTATTGTATTAGAAAGAAGCTGTTTTAAATTTATTAATCTATATTCTTAAAAGTAAAATTTAAAACAAGTTTGCGCTGCCTGTATACAGTTTCTTGTGTACCTTAGTACATATGTGATGCATAATTCTTTATATACGTTATATGTACATCTTATAATCGTCATGATACAACTCGCAAGTTATATTTTGGCGGGTGAAACTCGATTGCTTTCGACTTGCGGCGGAAATGATAATAATGACGTCAAAAAGCATTGCTTTGACAGATGAGATGTTTAATTCTGCTTGATTGTCCATATAACACAGTGCCGCCAAAATTTACAACTCCAAGTTTAAAAGATAAAATATAATTGTGCAAAGTACATTATTAAGTTAGTTTGTTATAAATACATATATTGTACATCTAAAACCAAACATAACCTAACTTGTGTTTGTTGTTTGTTGTTATTGTGTAACTCAAGTTTATAGTCACATTCAAAAGATTCCATCATAAACGAAATTTTCTATTAGCAACTTTTAGATATACAGAGTACGATGAATTTACCCCGAGTATTAATTGTTAGCACAAAGGAAGGAAAAGCTAAGGAAATTGCAGAAAGTAAGCATAAATTTTCATCTTATACTTAAGATTTGATTGTATCTCTTTCAGAATCTAGTTCTTGTTTTATAATCTTATTTATTGCTGCTTGTTTCAGTTTAACATGCTTGTGCTTTGCTATTAGTAGTTCTAATTCTGTGTACTTTGATTTATGTCCAACATAGATATTGGAGCTGAACAATTATCTGAAGAGGATAATGTTGTGAATTATATGTGGGACATCGATAATAAATATTATGTGGCACAAGTTTTGATATGTGCTACAGAAAGCATAGCTTGTAAACTACCAGTGGAAGAAGTTAATGCATTGATCTTTTACCATGATCCACAGGCAGTAAGAAAGCATTAGAAGTATAGCATTTACATTGTTGTGTTTTTATATTGATTGCTTTCTTTAGGACAAAGTGGATGAGGAACTAGAGCGTTTGGCTACACTATCTGCATCTTTTACAATGGCAGAAATACTTTTATTTTCCTGCAGCACAATATCTGACGCACTTCTGAGAGATAAAAGTATAGTTGTGATATATTTTGTGCATATATCAATTTTTCAATTATAACTTTGGTCTATATTTCAGTATTACATTGGTGTTTGCAAAATAAATTCGAATTGGTTGAATTGGAACAAATGGGAGATCCGGAACCTGATGCAGAAGGTAACAAATTTGGTACTGAAAGGATTATAGAAGCTTTACATGCTCATACATGGCCTAATATTATACTTAAAGGTAAGACCATTAGAGATAAAAAGATTTGAGCATAATATTCATTTATTTATATCTTTTTTTAACTTTAAAATTTTTAAGCTGGCACGGCATCATCAAGAAAATCGCATCTGTTCTGTACGAGCAAGCTGATGAGATAAATAAACTTTTTTTTACAGACAAACCATGTGCAGAAGAAACGTTAGAAGTAAACGAAATTGAAGAACAACTTGAGAATATTTGCATAACACGCGATCCTTCAGAAAGACTACATATGCAGGACATGCTTGGTTAGTTCTGATCTGAGTGTATTATTTCCGACAGAAGAAAATTTACATGAAAAATATTATTTATGTTGAATTTCAATATATATTTAGACGGTATCATGGGTGAAGAAAATGCAGACTTCGGAGAATTATATGGTCAATTAATGGCTATGAAAGAACATGCAGCATCCTTACCAACAAACGAAAGACGCATAGTAGCGGAACAAGTAGTCACTGCTTTTTGGAAAGCTATGGGAGGCGATCTTCTTGAAATCGAGGATTAATTTTAAGATTTTTAATTATATATATGTATTTATATGTATTTTAACATATATTGAGAGATGTAATTTATATATATATTGAAAAATGTATTATATTAATTTTATCATCTTCAAATAAAGTAATCGGAAATGGTAGAACTGATTCTTAGAAAGAGATTCAAGTGCTTTATAAATTTTATTTTTATAAGACATATTAAAAATCTCCGAATGTATAGGTAGTTGTGACAGTCATTGTGAAACAACGAATATTGCGGAAAAAATAATTTATTATACAATGTACAATGTCGCAAATGTATACGTAACATTCTATTGCGATGATAAAAACCATTGCGCGATAGATAACAGTTATTCACCATATCTGGATCTGCATTATTCTTTGTTTATCGTAAGCGCCAGCCAGGAAGACACATTCTCTATCAAGTCGCTCTGCGTATCATCAAGGTCTTCCATACCCTTTCCGCTAAAAGTATATACATATATATAAATATGTATATATAAGATTATTCATAACACATTGCAGTATAGAACATTAAACTATTATTGCATAGTGTAAGTTTATCGCAGTCTCGGCCACACATTTTTCGGAACATGATGCGGCTATTTTTTCTGTGAGTAACTTCCCACAACATTGTATCAAAATTTGATTAGATGCTCACATAGAGTTATGAACGTTTATTTAACGTTCCGTTTGTGTGAGATTAAGATAATCATTTTTAAAGAAACTATAAGTAACATGTTAATCTTAACGTTGTAATGTTTTTTTTATTGTTATCGAATTTTCTAGCGCCTTTATTGGCGTAATTCTAACAAGAAATGTCGCGTCATTGATACTGCGCGGATATCCCAGACATCTCGAGCAATTAGTCGACCTGCCTGATAATAAGTCAAATGAAACCAAAGAAGATTCGCCGAATGTGTGCAAAACACAAGAATGCGAGAAAATGGGTAATTTATCACAGAAACGACGATAGTTAAAACTATAGTATATTTTTAATCAGTTTTTATTCACTGTATGTTCTTGTTTGGTCGTAGGTAAATTAATATCAGAAAGCTTAGACAAATCAGTGGATCCGTGCGACGATTTCTACGAATACGCTTGCGGAAATTGGGCGCAACATAATCCCGTTCCGAAAGGAGAGATTGTATGGAACTTGGTCCGTGTACTTCAACGAAAAATCCAAGACGAAAGAAAAGGTAATCAGTTTCCTTGTATGTTGTATTGAAGAGATTTTGAAATCACACTTTGTACAATATTCCTTGAAATATTATTAAATTTCAGAAATTTTGAACGCCGGGCCTCAGGACGACGACGTTTTAGCGATGAGACTCGCGAGGAAATGGTATGCGGTTTGCATGGACACAGGTGAGCAAAGAGATATCATCCGTGTAATTAAATAAAACATTTTTCGCAATATTTTTAAAATAGTTAGGGGGGTGATTGGGATCGTTCATATATGTGATGCAAATCTAGCATCCTATATGAATTTATG
>QVNV01020451.1:0-38702 GCA_014825455.1 Pseudomyrmex pallidus | reverse complement strand
GGAAAATCACACGCTTGAAGCCTGTGCAGCAGTTAAGTTACTTCGACAGACGACCGTTCCTTTTCGCAGCCGCCGGCTAATGGAAAGTGTTGAAAGGGCCATCGCTCGGGGGTGGAAGTTTACACAGGGGCGGAAAGACATAGAAGGAAAGAGAGAGAGAAAGAGCGCAATCTCCCTGCTACATGCCGGGTGTCATTTTCATTTCTACTACGAGACCTCGCGATCGAGTTGAGTCCGTGTACGTGACGACTCGTTGCATTTGACGCACACGCTAGCTCTCGTGCAATCATCAGACCCTGCAGTGTGAGAAACTCGTTCTCCACGAAGCTGATGATAACACTTGCGGAGTCTGTTATTTTTCTTTTTTTGTCACCGCGGCGAAGGAAAATATTTCTTTATTCATAACAATGCTAAAATTTCATTTTTGATTTAAAAATTCTCGCGGATGAAAGTGAGTGCCCTATTCATGTAAATATTCGCGTCACACATTCAGTCATTCGTGTCTCAACTAGTACCTTAATTGATCACGGAAATTATTTCGCAAAACTTTTAAGCAAGTACCTACTGAAATTTCGGGAGATTTTTATTTTCACGCAATTGCGTACTGGCCAAAGACAAAACTGAAAATCTTCGCGGCAGCAACGCGTCGAGAAAACGTCTTATTTCTGATGGATGCATCGAATAGCCCAGACAAGTATCGATTCTCGTAATACACCTGTGCCGTGATCGAACTCATCGCGCAGCGCCGGTAGTTTACACGCTCGCGTCGACGAAGAATGAACGTAACAATTTGCCGAAGGAAGTTTAATGCACATCCTCGATCACCACCGTCGGCGGACCACCAGTGCGTTTTTCTCGTGAACCAGGAAGGAAAGCAATTTTTCGTAAGAGAGCAACATCCCCTTACGCGCATCCTGCACGCAACCGATTCAGATTGATGCCGACGGTGCGCCCGTTTTGTGTTTTTTTTTCTCACGCCCGTATTTCCTGAATTATAAATCGCACCCCGAAAACGAGAGTCGCGTACAAAGCGACAATAAAAAAAAAAAAAAAATCCAATTTTAGGGGACTTGTAACCAGAACATTACTGAACAAACATCACAAAATTAGATCATTATCTTCGTACATATAAATGCGTATACCAGTGAAGTAATTTGTTCTTTAGTACTTTTTTATGTTTTGTTTTCAAATGTTTCAACAGTTGATTACATAACATCAGTTACTTTTTAACATAACGACTAAAATCTCAATATATCTATCACGCGCACATACTCGGCTTTCAGTTTAATTACCCGCAACACACTTCGCGTATATACGGAGCGGGATGCGAGTCTCTTCTTTCGAACACAAATATTTGCCATGCTTTAACTGTCATCATCTCTTTCCGCGATGTGAAAAAGTTTTTTTTTTTTTTTGCACCCAAACACGCGCGCTCCGGTTGCCGACCGCATTTAGCGCAGCTGCACTGAAGTGCATATTGCATGTCAAGCTTGATCTCGCGTTGGCAGGAGAATCCGCGCGGCGCTAAAATCCAAAATCATGCGAAATCCGCGACGAGGGAGGACGGCTGCTGTTGGACGGCTGTCACAATTTCCGGATTTCAATATTGACGATTGCGGAGAGACGCGTTCGCTCGCTCACGCGCGCGCGCGCGAGCGAGCGCGCTTGCGTTATCCAATGTGCAAACTTTCGTCCTGTATTTTAATTTCACGACGCTCAATATGCCGTCGCCTTCGACGTCGCCGACGCTCTCTTCGTCGCGGAGAGTTTGCAATAACAGTTTAATCCTCGGTGATGAGAGACCAGAGAGTCTCCCTCCCGCTTCTCTTTCCCTCTTACCCCTTTCGGGAAAGTGCACTTCAATCAAGCCGCGTGTTTGATTTGGCGCTACCCAAGACGCACCGATAATAATCGATAAATCCTCCCCTTCGGTGTCTGGGCTCGCGCTCAGGGATAGATTCCGTCACGCATTTTTTGTACCCGCGCGAAGATAATCTTTGCAGAAAACAATGCGTCGCCCATCAATGACGCAATCATTTAGACGCAATTTCGTCGGGATTTCAGAAGAACGCTAACGACAGCTCGTTTCATTCTCATTCCCATTTATCTCTCGATGGTGCGCAACGATGTGTGATCAGACACAAGTTGTGCGAATCTAACTCTGTAATTTTTTTGCAAAAAATCATTCTAACAATTTTTACAAAAGCTGACTAAAAGGAAAACATCACGGTTGCTATGTAAAATCTAGGGAAAAAATGGTTAAATGACAGAAGCAGTACATGTCAAGTGAGAAAAAAATCTTATCAAAAAAATAGAAACACAAAGTGAAAGAATTTAAAAAGAAAGACAAGAGTCTAGATGAGATATGCCACGATGAGGTACGGAATGCGAGCGTGTAAAGACAAGCGCTGACACGTATAATCATATCACGTACGATTACGGTCGCTTGTCCGTGTAGAATCGGTGCATCACAGGCTTATCGTAACGTGTACGATAGCCTCTAAATTGAGAGAGGGCAGACGAATTTATAACGGATCCATGCGATAAAACTTTGATGGATATACACGAGGCGATAACAACAAAATACTTTCTTCAAACCTTAAATACTTCAACTATTGTTTTTTGGTATAATTTTCTGTACAATTATACTTACCTTTTCTTTTTTTAACTACACAAGTCAACTCTCATTACGCTTTCCAGCAGAATTTCTAATAGAACTAATCGATGGGAAAACCGAGGTGAAATAGATCGCGACGTTGTCTCTCTGCAATCGGCGAAGAATAGACCGCGAAAGGGGTTGGAATCCTAATTAACCGCGTATTGACTCGCGCTCATTTGCATGCGTGAAGAGAAGGGTCGATAGAGACGAGAGATTCTTGATCAATTCAAGAGCGTCTCGCGAATTTCGAACCACGAAATAAAACGATTTTTAAGTGACACGTACGAAATCAGAAAGTCAGTCGCGAAAACCCAATACACATGAATACAAATGCATCTTAACAAGAACAAGTGCGACAACAAGCAGGTACAACATTCGACGCGCAAGCGCCCAGTTTGGTAGCCCGTCTGTCAACGCTGCCGGTGTGCATCCGCTATACGTGCACGCTGATCAAAGTGCACGGGATCGCCGAATGTACCGATGTTCTGGACTCGGATGGAGCATGTAAGCTGTAAGCCGATAGCTCCCAGGATCCGACAGACATTATCGCGTACGCACAGCCGATGACGTCTGTGTACATCGACAAGCGTGTACTTACGCATTGCGCGGATGCAATTACGGCTCTCTCGGCCGGATATAGACTTTATGCTCGAGTGAAAACGATCAGGACTCTGTCCGTTTGTGTGACGAAGATCCCACATCTCTCAGAACCGTAGATAGATAATTTCGATATCGGTTATTATTCGCACAAATTTATTAATTTGTTAATTTAGTAAGTAATTAAGTTTTACAAGCTAGATTTTTTTTTTGATTTCACACTTCGAAGAATTTTTCGCGGAATAACATAATTTACCAATTGCGTGTACATACACGTTATATACATTTACTCATTTCGCGCGTCTATTTCTCTCTTGTGTTGAAATTTCTATCTCGATTTATTGCGCGCGACGTTATATAGTTTCGCGAGAACGATTCCACGTGAGTTTACGCTTCGCCAGGTTTCACGAAGTTTCAGAGCGTCGACTTTCCAGGTGGATGTTATAATAGCACGACACTCCGCGCGGCGCAACGGCGGCGTGTCGAGGGTGTTGTGGAAATTATATCGGGAGTGGTGCAACAGGATGTCCACGAGCTAATGACGGTAATCGCGGCCCGCAGATATAATGTCTTTGTTTGAAGGTTGCGCGGAACACGAAGAGACGACGACAGAGAGAGGACGAGGATCGTCGTGTCGTCGTCGACGATACTCCGTCATTACTTTCGTAATAAGCTAAATCGTGAAATTATTTATTTCAAGTACTCTTCTCTCTTTTTCTCTCTCTCTCTCTCTCTCACACACAGACACATATATGCAATTTGATGTAATCAAGTGTGATTTTATTAGCTACCTCAAGTTATAAATTATATCGATTGACGCATCACGGTGGCCTTCGTGTGCCATATCAACTTTTTCACCGACAGACCGTTTCGTCGCACGTATCAATACGAATTCTGTGACGGGTAGGATCATCCCGCGTTTGCGAGACGCTTGGATTTACCAAGAATCTCCGAGTGCGGAGTCTACCGACCCTTCTGTTTACGCATGTAAATGAGCGCAAATCAATGCAGTTAATTAGGATTCCAACCCCTTTCGCGGTGTCTGTTCTTCGCCGATTGCGGAGACAAACGTCGATCCGTCTATCTCACTTCCGTCTCTTTATCCATCGATTAGAACTATTGGATATTCTACTGTTTTGTTTTGTTTTGTTTGTTTTAATTGCCTGTGCACTCCTACGAAGTGCACATATTTTTCAAACAATAATTGTGAATAATTGAAATAATTGCGTTAAAGTCTCAATCGTTCTCGGAGTTACAGCGAGAAAACGTCGCCGTGAAATACCGACGAAGTTTCGACGTCGGATCGCGCCGTTCTATCCCCGATAAGCTCGTATTTTCTCGGACGCCCGATCCGACGCACCCCTTACGAGCGCGCCATCATTCATACATCGTCGATTACCCAAAATAGATTTAATCAACGAGGCATTTTCGCAGCCGCGACAATATATGCCGTTCGCCTACCCTCATCGCCCACCCTTCTCCTCCTCTCGTCCCTCGATCATGACGAATCGGTGAGATCGGTCGCATATGCACCCCGTGCGAACGCAAACACGCGACCACCCTCCGCTGCGCTCGATATTAAACGGAGCGCATATCGAAACCGAAATCGCGCGCGATTATAATGTTGCTATTTAAGAATAAATGATGAGCGGGCGGCGCGTCGTTCACTACGTCGGGGAATGCGTCAGCTGAAATTTCCGTCATCATTAAACGGCGCACTGTCCAAATGCATTGATTACTTACCAGAATTGCGGAGGATAGTGATATTATTTAATTGTAATAACAGCCATTCCAATTACGAGACGGAATTATTAAACGCACTCGCATATTATCGATGACGTCGTCATTAAGCGGAGAACGACGAGCATGCGAATATCATGGTTTGGACGTAATTGCGCAATTTAATTGTATTCAACTCTGAACCATATTTATGCGCGAATATGTATAATTTTTTTCATTTGATTAGACATTTAACATGTAAGCCGGGATGAAAGGAAAGAACGCAGAAATTAATTGTTGTACCGATTTAATTTAATTTTTGATCCGATTTATCTACACGTGCGACTGCCCGTCTGTTTCCCGCTTCTTTTTTTCTCTTTTACAAACTTCGTCGTTTGCTAAATATTTAAATCGCTTTTACAATAAAAATCATTTTACATTCAAGCCTATCTTACAAACGTGCAAGTGAGCAAACTTGAAAAATTCGAGTTTCTTCGTCACGTGTGTGCATCTTCTGAATTTACTCTCAAATTCATTTCACTCCGAGTCTCGAATTACATCGTTCGTCAGATTTTCACTCTCTCCGTGGAAATAAAAATCAAATGATCATTCATTATTCACGCGCCCGTCAGATGGCAAGACACCTGTTTCGCGCTTTCCGCGCGTTCATGCGAACTCGCGACGACGCGGCGGAAACGAACAGTTTCGCACCGCGCGTAATGATTTTCTGCGCTTCATGCGTGAGCGAGTCGAGCGCGTGTGTGCGTGAACTAAAACGATTAGGAAGGTGAGAGTTCACCCTCGCGCAGACGTACGGCATAAGGGCGGAAAGGGCGAAACTCCAGCGCGGAACTGAATTACGCATAATTGGCCTGGCGAGTTTAAAATATATTTTCGGCGAGATGCGATTCCTCTTTCTCGCTGTGAGAGGAAACGGCCATTAGTCCGGCCGCTCGCCTAACTGCGCACTCGTTACTCGGAGTTGACGACGAGCAATCCCATTTCCGTAATCCGTGTGCGTCATTGTCTCTCGACCGATATGCGCCGAGTGATTAGGAAGTACACATTCGTGTACTTTGTACCGAAGAGAAGAACAGCCGCGCGTTAATGGTGCTTGATATTTTTCAGAGTAATGTAACAAGACCTGAAAAAAATCTACAGACGAAGAATATATCTCGTTTATGTGTCTGTAGATTTTAGACAACTTTCTATATTGTTAATTGACAATCAGACAGACTGCGTGAAAAAAGATATTTTAATATCTTCTGCGAATTTGTAAAAATGTAAATTTTTCACAAGTTGTCATCGCGTGTAAACAAACGTGAAATTTCACCTTCCATCCGAAAGGAAGAAGGAAAAAAGATTTTTTACGCCTAGCGTGCACAGGCACATCGCATAATTGCCGATCAAATTCCGCGGGGTACGCTGACCAGCATAGTTCTCTGATAAACGTCCGGCGGGATTATTGCGGACTCGCCAATAAAATAGTTGTTCCGCGGGAATGAATGAGCCCGCGGAGTTAACTACCGACCCCGAGTGTTCCCTGCGCGGAGGGAAACTATCGGCGAACAATTCCGGAACCACCGCAATGGCACCCGCGGGATGCGAAGTAGAACGACGCTGTTCCTGAAGAGGACATTTCGTTGTGCGCGAAGAAGACTGAGGGCGAAAAAATGTAAGAGAGGCTTGGATGCGAAGACACTTTTTTTTTTATTGTAAAAGTGACCTAATACATATTTGTAATTAACGTGCAATGGGAGTTGTCAGGAAAGAGAAAGAAGAAAACAAGCAAGAGACGAAAAGGCAGTCGCAAGCGTGTATAGATCAACCGGATCGAAAATAAAAAAAATGCAGGACCTACATTTCTGCAGAGTTTCAAGTGTTTTCGAATTTTTGAATGAGCAATCGAATAAATAACTTTTATCCCAGGTTGAAAACTTGGGAAAAAAAGCATTCTTTCGATGAAGTCTTCGTCGGTCGTTCACCACTTCGCACAAAACGCAAGTAACGGCCGGAAAACAGTCGAAGGGTAAAAGAATATCAGTAATAGGGAAGGAAAGTGTAGGAAAAGGAAATAATCTCCAGACGAGCATGAGTAAAAATGGGAAGAAAGGAAGGACGAGATTGAGAAGATGGATGGGTGGAAAGGGGAATAGACAAAGAGAGCGAAAAAGGGGTGGGTGATGGTGGCGGTTCGGAGAGTTGTCGGAGCCCCCTATTATCGGGAAATTAAAGGCAGTAACTCATCTCGGGACTTCTATTAGACTTTCCCTGGTCAGGGTGGTCGATATTACTTTCGATATGAACGAGCCACTAAATTAATATCCACAATGCACTGGCAATTATGAACGGCCCTTATTCCATCCCTTCCTCGCTCGTTGACGTTTAAATTAAAAAAAAAATAGCTCGTTAAATTCGATTGGTTAAATGTTTGTCACATCTCCCTGCGCACAAACCTGACAGAACGACTTCGGTACTCGCGCATATATGTATGTGTTCCCTTATGAAAACATATATTGGCTTTTGGCTAAATCCGCCGTTTCAATCACTGTGCGGCAGCACACACGCGCCGGACTGAAAAGGGAGAGACTATGGTTCTGCGACGTCAGCGTGACCACGCAGGACAAACCTTGGTCTTTCCGCAGATTTATGTGAATGCACAGAGGCGCAACGCGCCTTTTTCTAATTCGATAAGACCGACGGCCTATCTACAAAATTGACCGCGCATGTTTACTCAACCATGAGCATCGGACATTCGAAAGCGCACCGGAAAATATTTGGGAATAAAAGAAATGAATATTTCAAAAGAAATATAAAAAGAAAATATAAAACTCTGTTTCGGATGTTTAAAAACAGAATTAAAAGTAAAGGCGTCAAAATTTATTTTTAAAACAATATTAGAAATTAACAATTACCACGAGCGCAATTTACGTGTCCCAAGCCTCAACGCCGCGATATGCACGTAACTATCAATCCAGCGAATAAAAACAATCTACGAATTATTTTTCGCGTTCTGTTTCGTGCGAAAATTATGTCCCGATATAAAAATTCATTAACTTGTTTAAAACGTAATTGCAAATTTATGGTAATAATAAATCTTGCGGAATGTTTCTGTTACTTTTTTTTTTTTTTTTTAACTGCGCGCAGAAAATAAATGTCGGCCTGTAGGGGAGAGTCGCATAAATCCATGTACGAAGCGGATCCCCCGTCTGGAAAGCAAGACGTTCGCAGTCCGCAACACCGTGCGAAATTCATTGCGAGGGGGGAGACAAATCAGGCGCGCGAAATTAACAGCGCGCATGCATAATTAACGCCGCTCGCGCAGTCACGCACACGTATTTGCGTCAATTCGAATCGAATCTGTCTCGCGGCTCGAATCATTCCCTGCCAGAACTCACTTCGTGCAGGCACGATTTTCTAAAATAAATCGCAGCGAATTTCGGCACAGATATTTTTGCGAACTACTTTTGTGATTTTTTTTTCAAATTGACATAATCTTACAAATTTATCTTTCTGTAGTGAGCACATGCGCGTATACAGTCGCCGAGAAATTTTTCACTTTTGTCAACGCGCTAATCTGAAATTAATCGAATCTTCAGCTCAATTTCTACCGTAGAATTTTTTTTTCATAACCGCTCGTAATTATGATAATTTTATTTGCGGGATGAGATGAGTTTTTTTTTGCTGTATACGTTACTATCGTCTAGATCTCGGTTGCAACATTGCGCTCTCACCCCGAATGAGAGGGGAAGACAAGAGAACGTAAGTTGTAATTGCGCGGTTGCATGTGGAAATTGCGAAGCTGCAAATATGGCGTCTGCTATACAGTTGAGTGGCGTAAAGGACTTAGCCGCGACGACGGCGTCAACTGGTGCGAATGCAATTAACCCTTAACCTGCAACGCGAAATTTTGATGCGGTTATCTATAACGCGATTAATTAACAAACTTGCGTAATTCGGCCGCGCCGCGCTTGACTGCGAAGCGTAATACGTCGAAATCGAAATTAATAACAAATCGCGAAGGCGATATCTCTCTCTCTCTCTTTCTCTTAATTATAACACAAAATAATTACCACATAACATTATATACAACGATCCCTCCGAATTAGAGCCTGATATAATGCGTTTATCGAGTGACGCATTCCGCTCTTCTTTCCTCTCTTCAGTGCTTCCTCCCCATTTTATTTACGTGAAAATTACAAGTTATAGAAGTACATAATAATTAACTGATAAACCAGTTAATATAACAAAACCAAGAGAATCAACAACATCATCATAACAGCTATTCTCAGAGGAAGGATCACTCACGATCGAACATGTATACAAAATCATTTTTTTATTTAATATAATAATAAAATTGCTCTCTATCTCCCCTCATTTGTGCACTGATCTGTTCCATTAGCAAACAAACAACAACGCATAAAAGAGTTTAATGATTCCCCTTCTCCCTCGCGTACCGCAATAAAACTCATCCTCCTTACGCGTCACGTAAGGCTTGAGAGCGCGTTACGGAGGTGTTCGCGCGCGCCGAGAGATCCACCATGGAAGAAAGTGCACAAGAAGAAGAAGAAGACGACGAAGAAGAAGAAGATGACGCGCAAAAGGACGAAGAAAAAGATATTTGAGAAAGAGAAGGAAAACGAAAAGAGAGGGTGAGCCGAGTGAAGGGAAGCGAAGAGAGCGCGGAGTGTATCTCGCAGCACAGTAGCCACGCCGAAGGTGTATCATAGCGGGGCTCAAAGTGTTGGATGCTCGTGGGACGTTCGGGTGGAAACACGACGGGGACGGTAGGACAGGAGAAGAGCGTGAGGAAGAAAAGAAGAGAAGAAGAGAGCAGGGGATCGGGAGGGAGTCGGCGTTCCGTCTTACCTTGTAATTTACTCACCGCGGGCCTCAGGCTATCCATCTCGTGGCATAACTCAGGGATGGGCCTGTCGGGCCCCCGGAGTGTCGCTTCGCGCGAGAGCGCCTGTGTGATTTCTCGAAATGCGAACGCAACACGCTAAACGTGTTCCGAGTGTTTTTTTTATTCTGTCGTCTCTTGGCGTTTCGTGAAGGACCGCGAAATAATCGAAACACACATTTTGCTCGACAATTGTCTCCAAAAGAAAGAAAGGGAATCATTTTATTTATGGAAAAAAAGAAAAACGTATGTACGCGCGTTTCAAATCGCGAATTCAGTCAAGTCAAGGCTGTGCGATGAAAACTGATTCGAAAATTGATACCGCAGTCATGAAATCGAAATGTTTTCCAAACAGATCAGGTTTGCAAATACAAAACCGGTGATTTGCATATTTATATTCGAGAGATGACTGCGTAGAATTGTTCATAATTCTAAATTTTTTTTTGTTGCGCAGATGAGAACTCGAACTACAGTCGCAAAATGTTCTCATTTAAATTTCACTGTTAATTAACAAATTATTACACAACTACAAATCAACGTCGGCTCTTGGTGACTTTAATTTTTCACATATTTATATTCGAAAGAATCGAGGCTAAGACCCAAATGTCATTGCCTTTGTGTTACGTGGTGTTCAGACAAGACAGAAATTTTTCATAAGAGTTGCAGAGTAAATTAACTTTCTCTCTTCTTTTTTCTCTCATTAGTAATCTCATATAGAATTTAGTAAAGTAATAAAAATAGTTTCAGTTAATGACAGAACTTAAAAACTGGCAAAATAATATCGACCACGCTTCTACACTGACACCAAGTTAAATTTTTAAATAAACTTCCTCTAAATTTGCACGTCACGTGCGTGCGAAAAAAACATTGCCGAAAAAGCGCGCGTTTCTCTTCGCACGTCCCTGCGCTGCGAAGGCAAGCTTCAATACAACGCTGCATACGTTTATAGCTAAATTACACTCTATATATACCGTTATTATTTCACGGATGCCGCTAATGCGCCCTCTCACGCCCGACGCCTTTTTCTCATCTCCCTCGTCTGTCTGAAACCCTTCGCCGGTCCCGAACGAAGCCCTGGACGAAAAAACGCGGCGGACCACGTACCGCGGTAGGTACGTACCTGCTCGTATCACTTCTTGATTGCGCGCAACGTGGGCGAAAAAATGCGCGCATGCAAACGCCGATGCGTGCACGAGGCGGCGACGAGTAAATATTATCGCACAGCTCGCATACGTGATTCACATATGACGTTAGCTCTCTCCGGGGGAGGGAAGGAGGAAAAATGAGAGAAGTGGTCTCATTTGAATCCGCGTGTATTTCATTGTTCTCTTTTTTCTTTTTGACGTACTGGATGTGATTTAATCTTCGGCGTTCAAATTCGTGGTTTACAAAACTGCGCATTAGGGTGGCTCTTATTTTCGACTTTTGAATTTGTTTCGCGGCGTTCTTCTAGAATGGTTCCAATTACTAAAAAAATTGGAAGATAATCGATTCTTTAGGCATTTAAATAATTTTTTCGAAATGTTTCAAGGCCAATGTCACATGGCATTTCTCTTCATTTCGCTTGTTACTCACAGCGTGCATTGCAACGTTATGAGAAAATATTTAAAAGTAAATTATACAATATTCTGTCACTTTTTTTAATGACATTTTTCTTTTTTTTTAATCAAAACCATGTCGCAAAAAAAATACACTCGCCTGAATAAATGCGATACGCAATTACGGATTAAAAGAATTAATCTCGCCGTCTGAGACGCGACACGCTGCGCGCGGAGGAAAGAAGAGATGAATGAAACCCGGAAAGAAAAATAAAATGTGCGAAGGAAAAAGAAAGTTGTCAAGAAAAATGTGGAGTTACGTCGTGCAAAAATTGCCTTTATTAATGGGCCCGAGTTCGCGGAAATTATTGCGACAACTGTAACAGTGAAATCCGGAAGAGAACTTCTCTGCAGAAGTTTGTTGTTGTTACGCGAGAGAGGTTTACTTTGCTGATGTGCGTGTACTTTTAAGAAATATCGCGCTCAAGTGACACATCGCTCATAAGAAGAATCTCTTAACAGCATTTGTCATACACGTGCATTTGCATTACGTTTATTAACGAATCGGCGGATTTACTTTGTATAAAAACAAACACGATGCGGTAAAAGAATCCTCGCGTATTTTATACATATAGCTGTTTAAATTATCTTCCCCTAATCGACGATGTTAAATCACGTCGCATTATCATCAGAAAAGTATACATACAACGCACGATAATGCGCCGGAGGCAATAATGCAAGGTTTAAATTTCAACCCGGCGATTAAACCGCATCAAGATAATGTTGATTAGCAGACCAAATTCTCTCTCGGCCAGTTTTTTTTTTTTTTTTTATCTCCGTCCGAATGAACCACGACTACAATGTGCCGCTGCATAAATTATGCCCGTGTAATTGCAGTTTATACATATTATCATTATATTGTCGAATTTACACTTTATTAGTATTATTATTTCGCGAGAGTCTTTCTCAAGCGCCGCCGCGCCGACACCTCGTTCCACGACGTGCCGGCAAAAACTGCAGATCATCGCGGCCTCGCTCCCGACGCCGATGTAATCGCCGCATTTCTTCGCCGCACATCTCTCTTTCTCTCCGCGCCGCATCTCTCTCTCTCTCTCTCGCGGACATTTATTTCGTTTCGAAAGTCACTTACGGCGCAACGTTACTTTGGAAAACATTGGAAGCTCAACGTCCTTATGATCTGACATCAAAAGACGAGTCTTTTATCGATTTTGTTTTCATACTAATTAAGTAACAGATTTTTTTTTACCTAAAAACAAATAAAAAAAAGAACACTTGCGCAAGAATCGAGATGTAATACCGTTTGCACGGGATCCCGTCAGCGGTGAACTATCCAGGCAGCAAAATCAAAGTGCGCGAGCAACAGCGCAATGTGGATTAGACAGATCTCTTCGGTCTGTTATTCACCGAATTCACGTGGCCGCGCGTTCTTGGCCGTCGCACAGATATGCTTTCTCCGAGAGACCGGACGAAATTTGTATCTTGTCGCAGTGCTATCCCCGCGCTAATCGATAGATTTGAAAGTCATGGCGCGCGTCAGCCATTTGAATTTCAGATGCGGGAAGTAGATCGCGGGAGCAATATGACAACCTTAGCGCGACGGTTTTCAAGCCATGCATCGTGCCGAGGCCGGAAGGTGCTCCGGGAATCGAGGGAGCGCGCGCAAGAAATTCGAACCAACACACGAACAGCGAGCGAGCAAACGGACACTGAGAAACCTTATCGTGTCGGACGTGTGATAACTTCCGCAAGCGCATTCCGCTGACTTGTAAATCCTCGAACGAGCGATCGTTCGCGCGCGAATCACGCAGCGAAATTTGCCGTGTTACAAATTAACCGAGTATTTGCGATACGCAGGCGAAAAACAAACTATCCGCGAAAAGTCTTCGCGTAAATGAATATTTTTGCTGCCGTCGATATAAAAAAAAAAATGATCGTGACTTTGACATTTCCGATCACGCGCGCGTGGTTAGAGAGATTTCCAACTTCGCCGAAGGTAAAGATCATCCCCCGTCTTTGTTCCGTTTGTTCGCGATATCGCAACAAAGATCTCGACGCGATCCTCCCGATAAAGGCGCGCCGGGACGTCGAATGAGTCTTCGAGGAAGCAACGTCCTGGAAGTTACAAAGGCCTCCTCCGCTCTAAGTAATCAGACATGCAAAATTCTTCTTTTCTGCCCCTCTGTGCCCCTCGTCACGATTCTCTACCAATCTCCGGCCAACCGGGGCTCCCCTTTTTTCCTCGTCGCTTTAATCGAACCGCCGCGCTTGATTCCGACGATACTTTTGGGCATCCGTTTGATGACCCAGCAGACACCGAGAGAGCTCTCTCTCTCTCTCTCTTTCTCTTTCTCTTCTTACACCGATGAACTTCCAGGCTCATTAGTTGAATCGGAGCGTGATATACGGTCCCTTCTCCCTACTCCTCTCTCTTCCTATCTATCTCTTCCTCCGCAAAAAACTGTGCTAATCCGCGCGACAGCCCATTCCCTGTCGTTCGTTTCTCCCGAACGAAGTTTTTATTTGCATGCGTAAACGATCGGCTATGATAGCATCGCGTGGCGATGTTCGATAATTTCGTTCGATCATTTTTCCACCGGTGATAAAACTTCAATCCGATACCAGTTATTTTACTGATTTTTAAAGTGACAGTCTATTTGAATATAAATGAAACACTGTGCTATCTTAGATTTTAAAAATTATATGTATTTTACTTCAAGTTGTCAACTTTAATTTTTCTAAATAATAAAGAACCGTAAACCTATTATACTCGGCTGTTAATATTTTACAATATATACGGCAATTAATAAATGACGCCGGTAAATGACTCGGTTACGAGGCATCGGACATTATTGGGTCGCACGCGAGTTTCCGCTTTAAAAAGATTTATTTATCGACCGCCCGCAATTAATTATCTCGTCTCGGGTAACGACCGGCGGAATGAGAGGGCGAAATTAATTCAATTTAGCACACGCGAGTGCGCGCACGCGCGCGCGAGCGAGCGATCACCCTCTTTCGCGCGCCTTCTCTTTCACTTTGTTTTATATCCGGCGCGTCTCTCTTTTCTCGCGACGTCAAAAGAGAAACAAACGGCCGCCAGGCCACTTATGCACAACGCGTGCGCGCGGCCGTCTGCAATTAAAACTAAGTAACAATTAGACCTAAGGAGCGAAGTTCCGGCCGAATACGTGACCCTCTAAAGCGCGAAGTGGAAGCGCGGAATCCGCAAGCGCTCCTTCTACATTGTTTTTTTCTTCTTTCATTTTTTTCGGACGCTCTCACAAGTTGCCCGCCTTTTTTCTCTCGACTCTTTCTTTTCGCTCTTCAGCATTGAACTCTTAACGCGGCCGACACCTGCTTGCGCGGACAAAATAGTTTAATTTCTGGGTAATTACACGCTCGCCTCAATTAAATGTCTTTTTATATTTGCTTGTAACATGTAATTTAAACACGGAGCGAATCAGAATGCTCGGGTTTTTTCATTTACAAGAAACTTTTCACGTAATGTCGCTTGTTTTGTGAAGAAAGTATAAAATATACAAACACAAACTAGAAAAAAAAAAAATCATATTTGGATCTTCTGTTCGCTTTATATGTGTGTCCGAAAAATTATTATGAGAAAATGCTTATTCGGAAAAAGGAAATACCACTTATAACCGACGGACGAGACCATCGTAATAAAGTCGTGAGACTCGACGCAATCTGGTTTTCTGAAATAAACAAGACGCGAATGCGCAACTCGTTACAAACTGGATTAACAACAACAACAAGAAAAAAAAATCACATTCCACATCGCAAACTCTCCGCTATCGCGGGCAAAAACGGATATTCATATAATAACTTCTATGTGGCGGAATGCGAAACGACCGGTCGCGACTTATGGGATTCGGCGAGAACATTCCTTGCGAAATGAAGACGCGCGTTCAATTCAGAGGAATAAGATAGAAATTAAAATAAGGAAATATCAAAGGAATGCACTTTACAACTTTTACGGTCGAGCCTAAGATGCCTAATGAGTTCGGCCGAGTGAGATCGGGAGTGAATCGATGAGAGACCGGCGCGAATTGTACGCGCCACGTGAGACTGTGGTGCAACATTTTGCGCGAGGTATGTGGGTAATTATAAGTGTCTCTCGGCTTTGCCAAGGATATACTATTACGACACTAGTCTTCAAGGCTCCGTCGCAACGCAGCAGCTGCGATGACAGGGCGCGGAGCAAGAACGTTGTAAATTCGCTGATAGACTGTATTCGATCTCCGCGCAACAGTTGTAATTAGTTAAGTCGGGAAAATGAGAACTCTCTCTGTAAAGGACACGCGAAGTTATTCTTGCAATCTCAGCCAGACTTGCAGCATTAATATGAATTTAAGAAGGGAGATTTTTTTTTTCATGTCCTCTTTCTCTTTTAATAAGAGCAGAAACAATACTGCTGATAATTGAGAGAAGAATAACCGAGAATAAACTCTGTAACTGCAAATCGTAAAATTGACTTAAACTCGATGCCCGTTGCGTCATCGAACAAATGCTCTTCGGAAAACAGAGAGCTCCGTGTAATCGTTTTAAAGACACTTTAATTAAAGTAAATCGTTATAAAACCGAGCAAAGGGCTTTTGACTTTTAAACTCGAGACTAGCGGCATAATAAAATTCTTTCTCGGAAAAAAGAGAGAGAGAGAGAGAAAGAAGAAGAATATCTGTTGCGGAAGAACTTTTCAGAGTTCCTTCAGGGGCACGATGGTGTAATTAATTTTGACGAGTTGACCCTAAAAATTCACTGGCACTCCCGCGCTATTGTTTCCGTTACACGCTTTAACGCGTTTTCCCGTCGCCGCGCTTTTTCCTCAGAGTCGCGGATTCATCGCGAAACCAGTTTCCTAACGAAGACGAGTGTAAATTATTTTTACGATTTTTCGCGTCGCGCAATTTACGACAAATTCGCGGAGTGAATCAACTCTCTTTTTCTCTAGATGTTCTTAGAAACATTCCGCTGTGCGAAGATTATTGGCGAGGATATGAAAAAACACTTTACTGAAATTTAAAGAGATATCGAAAAAGTCTCGGAAAAATCTTAAACCGTACAAATCTACCAATAGAAAAGATATTTACGTTCAGGGAGATTCGGCAAAAATTCGAAAACTTTTGCATAAATTGAAGAAGATTCAGACAGATTTCTATAGTGAACTTCCTATTCTATCAATTACCGAAGAGAATTTCTATCGACAGTAAAGTTTTCTGCGTTTGACATATCGTCATACATTACAATTTTACTCGCAAATTGGACAATATCCGCGTTTGTTTTTTTTTTTCGGTTTTTTAAAATAAATTTTTACAACCTTTTTCTCAATGATGTTATATTGAAAAGCCCGACATACATCCTTAATAGTTTTGTGGCGAATAAACCACGTTTTCGAAATGACATTCGAACGGAATAATACATGGAGGGTCACTTTTTTGCTCACCCGCGCGATTCCCCAACCGGCTCTCCTTTCCTCGAGATCTCTTTCCTTTTCGGCGCGTTGAAGGATCCTTCAACACGGGGAAAGCCTTTTCCACCCTCAAAGCGCGTGCGAGACACTCCGTTCTCACGTCGATTGTGTTCGGCAATTCTCTGACGTACCCGAGTGTCTTGAAAAGCGAACTGACAGAGAAAAATTTATGCTCGTCTTCGAACAGACATCTACGCTAATTGCATCTACGTTAATTGCGTAATAGAAGTTTTTTTTTATCTTACAAACTAGAAATCTCGCAACAAAGTTCGAAAATCGAGTGACAAACGGCAGTTGCGCGAAAACGCTCCTCGTCAGTTGTGATTTCCGCGAGCGATACCGCGTTCGATCAATCAATAACTCTTTCGTAAATAATGACGCTGTCGATTGAAACCGCGCGCGGGTTTTATGCACGTCAGCATAAAATATCAACATTAATTTGTTAAAGTTTATCGCCGTTATCTCTCTGGCAAACATATTGATTACCGAACGGCGACTATCTTGGGCCGCGCATCACTGCAAGTGGCGTCACGTGGCCTGTCAATCCGCATATTTCCTCTTCCCCGTTCCCTTTGCGTCCGACAATCATGTGTGTGTGTGTGTGTGTGTTTTCATTATAATTATTAATTACGATAAACAACATTATTGCAAATTTCTCTCGAAGTGCTGTCCATCATTCGCGTGCCGATATATTCATTAAATGTGCGTGAAATACATTTACGTAAAAATTTTGTTTAACAACGAAAGCGGACGACGTTTCGCAACGTCTGCAAAATCAATTATCTTTCCGATGTTATTAATGCAACGATATTACACAATCTCGATACGATGACGCGTAACAACAACAACATCGGAGACGTGAATTGCTACGCGGATAAATTATACAATGACGAGAAAACATTGTTTTTTAACTTTGCGTGACAAGTGCAATATGAAATGACAGAATTTTAACACACGCAAACGCGTGTGCTATTAAAAAACATCAATCTAACGTGACAACGTACAATTGTACATTGTTTGCACAATTGTATTTGACAACAATTGTAGATCAAAAAAGAGAGAGAGACGTCATCAAGATTATCGCGGCGTCAATTAATTTTTAGGTACGCGCTTCGATATAGCGTTCTCGGAGATTCTTCCTTTTGCAACTCATCTCCGATCGTTTCGTTCTCATTGCTCGCTCATAGAGCAAGCACTTGATCAATGCTGGTATCCGCGGTTCGGTTACGCGAATGCGGGACAATAACGAAGAATAATTGAAACGACGGGCGGACAAGCATATCGAGCGCGCGTGCGACGGGAATATTCCCGCGTATATCTCCGCGAGTATACACTCCTTTCTAACGATTTTTCGATATCGGTAGGCGATGCATTTTTATTTGTTACCCGCGATAGGGAACGCGCGTCCGTTGCAGACAATCTGCCGGATAACGCATAACCACCCTCAGGAAAATAGTCCGGCGGGTTTTACGGCGGCGATACCGGAGGTGCGCGAACACGTGCACGACGGCGCGGTTCCAGTCGCGAAATTTATGAGAACGTTTATGAAGTCGTAGCCCCAACAAAAAAAAAACAAAAAATGGAGAAAAAAAAGATCGAAAGAGAGATATTCATAGCGACAATGCGACGCCACGATTCTAATCCTCCGAAATGGAGGAGGACGCGCGCGCCTTCTCTCTCGCGCTATGCACGCAGCTTTATTTTTCACGCGGCTATCGTTTCGTCGGCGATTCGTTCGGCGAATTTCCGCTCGTTCCGTTGCGACGACGCGGTCTTTCTCTCTCTTTTTGTCTCTTTTTGTTTTGGAAATAAAATAAAACGCGCGCCGAGCAAGTGAAACGCAAATAAATAGATATGTGGATTTATGGAGATCGCGATATGTAAAAGCTTAATTCTCGTTAGAAATTAATCTTTTCTCTGACACGATTGTAAAGCGCACCCTCGTTCTCTCCCCAATAATTCTTTTCGACGACGTATCTCGTTCTCGAAGTGGAAAACCAAAAATTTAGGCGCTGAGTTTTACGATCATCACTGTCTATGTCGCGCGAGATGCGAAAACTCACACTGTATAACGAAATACGATGGCGGCGAAAGATATGCGCTCGCTTTTTACGAGCTTAGACGACGCGCGCAAGATTTGCGCTTTTCATTCGCGAGCGATTCGTCGTCCCGGATGAATATTCTTCCGGAGACGTACAACGTTCCTATTGTGCCTTCCGATTCATACCGTCGAAGTCTGCTCCGCGATATTAACCCCCGCGTTTCTTTTGTTGAACTCCGGCAGAATTTGCCAAAATGTAAACATCTGCAGAAGCTACATTAGCGCGACTAGAAGCGACGCTAATTATTTTTTCGCTGCTTTTCCAAAAGAGCACAATTTTTAACTGGTTATCGCGTTTGTTTATTGTAAAGCTGCGTTTTTACGAGTCGCTGAAACCGATCGTTTGAGCGACAAAAAAAAGGATCAAGCGACGACTGACAACAACAACGTGAAAAAAGATAGAAATGAAAAGTTTGACAGTTGAGTCACAGATTTTGTGTCTAATTTTGTTTTGTTTTTTTTTTTTACTTTACGCGCAACACGTACTGTTATTTTTTAAAAACCGGCGAGTCCACATTACGATAATTTTTTATAATATAAATATACAAACATAAAAAATATAAAGCAGTGCACTTCCTCGTTTGATATTTTTCGCACAGTAAGTGCATTAACAACTGTGTAAATATCACGCTAATGAGATATTAATCTTGAAGAATGCCATCGACGTCGATCGATCTCGGAACGCGCAACCAAAAAAAAAAAAAAAATAAAATAAAATAAATAAAACGCCGACCGCAGGCATCAGCTGCCGTTCGGAATAACTCGCCTCTTTTTATCGCGCGCGTTTTGCATACACCGGCGTGCGCGGAATTCGAGGGGAAAAAAAACGCTAAGACAATAAAATCGCGACCAAAAAGCACGACGCGTAGAAAGGGAGGAGGTGGAAAGAAGATGCCCAGCATGCCCACGGACAGTTTCTCGTCGCGAGACATTTTTATTACGGCACAATCGTAAAGCAAACGTCAACGATCACCGAAGTGGCCGAATTTATAGCAGCGTGTCTTCGTTCGATATTTTCAAATTATAAATTTTTTTCTTACATTTCAACTTCACATTACGCGATCTTTATTTTGTAATTCTATACGACGCTCCGCAAATTACAAAGAGAGACCGTGAAGAAGCACGGAATGTTAAGGATGAGATAATCCACCGGTCTTAGAAGAGAGAGAGAGAGAGAGAGAGAGAAAGAGAGACACGGGAATGCAAGACAACGAGCCCGTGAAGCAACTCGTCTCGCAATATATCCTAGAGAGCGGATAAAGTCATAGCGCGAAATTGCAACGGGATTGAGCATCGTCTGCTCGGAGATGCTCCGGTCGGTGGCGGTCATAAACGCACGTCTACCTTATATTAACGACGTGGAGTTCGCGTGCTGACATTTACCGCCTTGCCGACGCCGGCTTCTCCGGAAGTTATGAACTTTTCAGAAATTATAAACCGTCTGGAACGAACACATCACATACGTGGGAGTCGAACGTGTCTTGGACCGAAATGCGACCATCGAGCACAGAAGACGTCGTTAAAGAAATAATAATCGAGAGAGAGATAGAGAGAAAGAGAGAGAGAGAAATTTGCGAGAAAATCTTTACAAATTAAAAGATAAGATCATTTAACGTAACAACATCCTCGTTTGGTTCCGCATGACCTTTTTACGTTATTATATGATCGGTCACGTATCATATATCGTCGTTATCGAAAACAGTGCTAATTCGCGATCCGGTTTAATTCGACGCAAACAGGAAACGAGTTCATGAACCGGACGTATAGACGCGCGATGATAAAATCCGATTGCGCGAGCGAGAGACTTATCCCGATGAACGCGCGTGTCTTGTTTAACTTATAAAAGCGTACAAGCAATGCGGAGCAGAAGCAGTACCGTAGGCGCAGTAATAAAATCAGCACAAGAGATTATTTACGCTCGTTGCACTTACATCCAATAAAGAACAGGTATTGGACGACATCACCGTAGCCGGAATCCAATATGTTCTCTTATATTAGATACAAGTGCAGTGGGCACGAATACAAATAGCGGCAGGTACTGCGAGCGGACTAAAAGAGAGGCGGATACAGAGAGAGAGAGAGAAAGAGAAAGAGAGAGATTGGAATAGAAAGAAGAATGATGAGAGAGAGAGAAAAAGAGAGAGAGAGAGAAAAAGAAAAACCGAGCCTCTAAATTGAGTTCGAGAAAAATTGATATTTTTGCTTACGTTCCGTGTGCTATTCCGTCTCTCTTCTCTCGTACAAGTAATAAAACGCAATAAAGCTCATCCGTATCGTGTACCATGCGAATATGGCGAATCTGTCGGACTGGAAATCTCGAAGATCGGCCGCGGATCAAGAACCGCGAATATGTGAGATAAGAGCGAGCATTCTTGCGCGATATCGATAAGGAAATTGCGAACACGAGGCGGCGTTCTCGAAAAAAAAAACAGCGCACGTTTTTGCAAAGCTTGCGAGTTGATTTTGCGCGTTCACTCCTGTTGTTATTTTAATTAGAAGAAACAAATTTATCGCAGATATAATTCGCGATTAAAAATGTTCGGGACATTAAAAAAAGAAAGGGACATTACATACACTGCTCTTCATCCGCTTACTTACGAAAACACAACCTAATTGGCTTGCATATTTGCTTACGTAATAATGTATACGCCGGTTTAACGAGGTAGCTCCGGTAACGCATTATTCTAGTATAAACGAAGAGCAAGAGCGAGTCGTAGGTTAAAGGATAAAACCTCGGTTACGATGAAACTAAATTACGACGTAACGCGCGACATTCTTCTCTGAAATATTTTTTTCAACGTTCGCGTTTTTAAAATACACACGCGCGCACGCGTCTCTCAAAGAGAGAAATTTCCAAAAGTGATAGGGAAAACCTTTCAGTCTCGTTGGACTTTCGGCGAAGCTTTTAAAGAAAGAACAGAGAGTTGAATGTTTGGAAGAGACGAGCGAACGAACAATTATAATGAAGGGGAAAAGATCAGACGAAGTTTTTTGAATCGCGCCATTGTGCGCGATTTTTCTTCGGCCGGAGCTTTTTCGCCGGTAACCCCGGCGAAATGGCCGTAATGTTTAACAATATCAGCCCAGGTTTCGCTCGGCGAAGAAACAACCCGACCGAGGGGGTAAAAGGGGGGCTTAGAGCCGCGGCGGCGCTCGTGGCAAATCCAGCGGGCCATTGTGCCGGCATGACGAAGGTCCAGAGCTTTAAACAAAAGGCAGTGCCATTTGGCGGGCGATTTTTCAAAACTGGCGGAGTCGGTGGCTCATCATAAAGCCCGGACCGGGAGCTTTTGGACCGTTTACACTGCCAGCAAGTAGCGTAAAGAAGCGCGCGATATTTTAGCGAAACGAGGAGTATTGCGAAAAAATTGCAGCATTAATAAAATATAAAGTTTTATATAAAATTTACATCAGACGTAAAAAAAAGTTAACTGATTAATAAACATATGAAGAAAAAAGAGAGGCAGGCACATATTAGCAGTATTTAGAACAAGTTTATACGTTGCTCTGAATAAAAACAAATATATACGTTCTATCCTTGATTGTTGCGCATAAGCTGCCGTGCGCATTTTCAAAACACACAATGGAGATGAGTAATAATCGCTGCCAATAGCGTGCAACTATATTCGCGTCGGCGTGGCAAAAATAACGAGCGGGCACGGCTTAATTAAATACGTTGAAGCATTTTTTTTTTTTTTTTTGGTCGCGTGCTCCTTATATTATCACCGCTGTGGCACACGGTGTGTAATTACGCACAAAAACCCGAAAGAGCGCAATTTTGCCAACGGAAAACAACGTTATCTCAACGGAATGAGAATGTTTGAAGCGTTTTTTTTCGTTACAATCTTTTTATTATATCGCGCATAACAACCTTATTGTTCCGGCAAAGTTTTAATTGGAGAGAGGAAGCTGGAGTTGTAAATATCGAAAATTGAGTACGAAAATACAGCAATCGCGCGGATCGATGTGTACGATGGCGAACGAATGGGGAAACACATGGGAAAGTGCGTGCGCGCACGTACGAAAATTCTGTACACATTAATCCCACTCGCGAAACAATGGAGAATAAGGGGAAAAAAAAAATGAGGGAAAGGAGAAGATATGTACGCAGAGCACTCGCGCGATTATTTGGTCGTCGGATCTCGAAGAAATATTTTAAAATATCTCCGCGGATCGCACGCGGCCTCGCACGAACCAAACGCGGTTTCTCGCGCTTTTAATTCTTTTGTGATCAACTCTGTCGTGACCGCTCAGGTCCCGTGACCACTCCCATTTTTCTTTCTGACGTGTGACTCGGCGTCTCTCAACAACTAGGAAAAAAAAAAAAAACAACTACGTGTGACTCAGCGTTTCTCTTCGCAACCGAGAAATTTGGATGGGTGTGAAAAACGTGTATTAATGAAAAAAAAAAAACGGTCTGGCATGTGTCAACGCTTATTGTGAGAAAACGCGAGGTGTTGATTAAAACTACTTATTGTCTCTGATACACTGTAGCCATATTTTGGTAGGTTTTACGAGTACAAAAATAAAATATAAACAAGTACTTAACAGTCATCCGTTCTGTCAACGGATGTGTCAGGCCCAAGACAGAATTGACCCATCGGATTTATTATTGAATATCAGATATTCTCTTCTATTTCTCCTTCTCTTCCTCTCCATCTTCCTCAGCATCCGCGTGGCTGTATTGGTAGTCAGTCGGGCGTGTACGTTAGGTCATATGAAATTCCGCGCGCCGCTCCGTTTCCGCGGTAATAGAGTATTTCTATACAGCGCGGAATTTAATTCGGGACCTCGAGGAAGTGGAGGAGGAGGTTGAATGGAGGTGAGCGCGTCTCCGTGGCGTCTCGCGAATAAAAAGTTCGCTGCGCCGTCATAAATTCGGCCGCGAGGAACGTCGCGTTTATCCGAACAATAGGAGGGGTCGCGAGAGAGCCCCGGAAAATCAGCACGGCAAATTTTGCGGCTGCGCATAATGGAGCTGGCGTGTCGTCGGAAGAATAAAAAAGTCGCGCATCAGTGAAGAATGATGAGCGTGATTTCGTGAAGATACCAGATGGTTCTTACGTTTGTCAATTAAAGAGCGCTAATGCCGTCGACACGAGTTTTTCGAAAAGCCGGCGAACAGAAGTGCGTCTCTCCGAAATCCGGTGAAATGTGCAAATAAATTCCGAGCATTGTTCCGAGATGATCTAACAAAATCATATTGCGTTCGGACGAGCGCGAGATGGACGAGAGATCGAGAGCGTGAGCGAAGTTCGCTAGGATTGGTCAAAAAAAGTAATCGCGCACACGAGTTACAGACTGTTAGAGAACGACGCGGTCGTTCGTTTCCGGCGGGAAAAGGGTTGCAAATAAGTCGGGGGCCGGAACGAAAAATAGAGTCATATTTCTGGGGACAGCTGCGCTGGCGCGCCCGTCTCCGCGGAGATTCTAATAAGAACCGCATAAAGCTTAGAAATTAATGTCTTCCACCTGTCTCGCTCGCTTCCCGCGCTGCGGTGCACGATGAAGTTCTTTCGTACCTACCCTTCTCTTTCTCTCTCTTTCTCTGGAATGGATTTTCCAGGGTTACCGACCGTAATCGGCGCGCCATTGATTTGTGGCACGGAAGAATTACGCGCCGGCCAAACTCTCCTTCTCTCTTTCTCGCGACGTTTTAAATCCAGTCTACACGTGCATGCTCTTTCCTTTTCTCAATTTCACTTTCTACGTTGGACACTTTTTTATATTTCCGAGATTACGTCACGTGTGAAATATATCAAATCTAATGATATCGAGTTTTCTCAGAAAGATATCGAGCTTTCCGAATATAATCGCGAATTGTAATTAGCGGATCGGATTAAATGAATTTTTGCGATTATTAATTTGACGTCGCAACGACGGCATAAAAGTTATGTTAACAATTAGCCTAACAGCACGCCGTGGTGCGACAAAGCATCACCGCCCGTTTCACGGAGCGACTTCGCAGCTTTTCACTTTGCTCTTTGTTTCCTTTCTCAACTTGTTATCTATAACAAGGTAGACTCATAAAGGGCGGAGAACGCAAAGCGCAAGGCGGGAAACCTGCAAGGCAGAAATAATGCACAACTCGGCGCGGTCGGCCACCCTTCCCGAGTGCAACCGCGTTAATTTTCGAGTCGAGTTCATATCTCTTCGCGGCTGAATTTCGGGCAACGCCGCCTGTGTGTGTGTGTATACGCGCGCGAGCGCACCAAAATTTTCTCACTTTGTTATTAAAATCACGAGAACAAAGCGGTGAAAACAGGCGTACAAGCGGAACAATTCAAAACCACGAGTCAGATTCGGGATATCTGGCTGAATTAGTTTTTTTTTTTTTTTTTTTTTTGCGCGCGCGCGGGTTTCTGCCGTTTCTGCATTTTCTCTCTCGCGTCTTTTCCCGCGCCGCTGCTCATCTCTGCGAATATAAAATTGTCCGCTTTAATACGCACGGTAAAATTCGCTTTAGTGCGCATTCGAGTCAGAGATCCATCGTTTTGTTCTGCTTTCCCTGCGAGAGATGTGATATCGCCGTGTGATTGGGAAGCTCTGATACGTATATGTATATAAAAGATCGCAGGTTCACGTACGCATGGCTGTAGCGGTCAGATAGAAGGCGAGGGAGATAATGTGATACATAAAAAACGTACGAGCGGGATCGCGTCTATTTTTAAGGGCACTAACTCTGTCAATGGTCCTTACCGTGACTTACTGCTCAGACACCGAGCTTTATATGCGGCTGGATGGTCGATTTCGCAGGGTCGTCGGGTCAGTGGGTTACGCGCTCACGATACACGCTCGGTGCATAGTCTCGACTCGGCGCGGATTTACGGCTTGAACTTTACCGAGCAACTGCGACCTTTATTCACCTTATTATCACGAGAGATTTGACACTGTCACGCGAATTTATTTCCGGCTTATCTCATGTCTTTGATGTTACTTTTTGATGTTTCTCCAAGTGAGAACACAGCAGCATAACGCGAATCTTTGTCGCAATATACATATATATTTACTCGTCAAAAAATAAAACTCATCTTACTTTCAATAACGTTCAAGTCTAAGGATACAATAAGAAAATGCGATGTTGGTATATTGACGCGACCAATGTTCACCAATTTGATATTTTCTTGCGTCATGAACAATCAGACTGAAATAAAATAAAAAGATCGAGACGTCGAACCGCGATATGTGTAAAATCAGTTTGAGAACACGATTGTTTCTGTTGCACAAAAATGCCCCGTGTCCGAAAAGTAGAATATTTCTCGCTTTATTTGTTTCCGTTTTGAAATCGACGAGCAGCCAACGTCAATCAGAGGCGTTTAAAAAAGAGAAACAAACGTCTCTCTATTTGAGCGGCATTTAAATGTAATGGGCGCGATGCGTCAAACGGGCCGACAGCTTAAGAGCAGATCAGACTCAGATTTATGACACCGCGATGCGAAATGAACGATAAATTTTAATTCGTTCCCTCACCCCTTCCGCCGTCGTGCGAATCCGGATCAATTGCAGAGTTGCAACAACACTGAATGAACGCGAAACGTTGCGGAATAATTTAAGACGCCGACGTAAATAAAGTTTACATCGAAAAATTTCGCGCGCGCGCGCCCTCGATTTATCGTTACTCCGTGATGCATGTCGCACGAGTTAGCGCTGATTTATACTTTTGCATTTCAATAAATAGATATACGCATGTGTGTGTGTTGCGCGGCAGTAAATTTAAACTTGATGTATAAGATCATATTGTGTATTCGAGAGGATTCCACCACGACGATGTTCATCTCCGCGGCACGAAATTAGATTCGCGCACAACCTACCGGTTGCGCGATGTGTTTTAAAACCGTACTTTTATGAAAATTAATCTCCACGTCGGCAAACGCGCATCAAATTCAATTATGCCGATAAATCCAGGTACATTCCCGACATAATTAGCCGCGCCGGAGTTCTTGTAGTAATTACGGCCGAGTGCGCGCCACTCCGCTTGTTACATTAACCCCGGTGGCACATCGACTCGCAGCGCGCCGGGGAAACACGCGTAATATCGTGCAGTCGCATCGTAATTCCGCGACGAGATATCGATCGTTGCCGTTCACGCGAACAAACAATCGCGCGATGCGCGAATTTTCCTTGAAATCCGCGAGCGGAATTTCTCGTCGCGTCGGTCGCGTCGTTTCGGAAAATCGATTATTCTCAACAACCGAGCGATTTTGCTCCGAAATCCTCTTATTCGATTATTTGTTTGTTTCAATTGTCTTTAAAATCGCTTCTCTTTGAAACACATGTTGTGAACTAGCCTAACCCACACATTGTTCTTTAACATGTAATTTATTTCGATGTTGTTTAAGTAAACTATTTGTTTGATACAATATACATCAATTCTTATCGACGCACTCATTTTTCAATTGCGAGTGAAAGATATTCACGACACAGAGAGTGAGAGAATTTTGTTCTTCATGCAAGCGACTCTTTCGACCGAGTTCGATCGAGTGATTCGACAGTTCATTTTTCGAGAAATTGTTTCACTTGAAAAAATTTCGAGAGTTGCGCCGAAGATAGAACATTTTATCTCACTATCCGATAGATATTCTGCAGATAGATTAATTATTTTCGCTTTGTGTTTCGCGAAGCACCATCGCGATACGAATAGAAAAGTGAAGTGGATAAACGAGACGCGGAGAGTTTAGAGTGCGATTCTCTCTCCTCCTCGAGAACTATGAAGACCGGGATAGCCCGATATCCCAAAGACGTCGGTTATCCATCTCCCGGACGGGGGAGACGGGCTCTATCTTTGTCTCTATTCATCTCTCTCTCTCTCTCTCTTTCTCTTTGCGCTAACGCGTTGCTACCACCTGCGTCCCCGCGCGTCCCTGGTAATCCACCAGCGAGGGTTCTCACCCAGCAATCAAATTGGCCGAGATCGGTATCTCACGGTTCGGGATTTGATCGCCAAGTCAATTAAGGGACTTGTCGTGAATAGATAGGCGAAAGAGGGAAATAATTTCGCCTTCAATTATTTCTCATACCGTCATACAAGACGGTCTCGAGCTATGGCGAGAGTGTGTGAGATAACTTGTGCCTCTTCTCTCTTGTGACGATCGTCTCTCTCTCTCAAAAGTTCGCAGTTTTTTTTGTGCATTTAAAACTTTTAAACATTTACTAAAATCTTCTCCCATTTCCTTCAATTTAAAACGTTCACACACGGAGAAATGCTTTTCGATGAAAAACAGTGAGCAAAACTATTTCTCTTGTTTTAAAGTAAAAGAAGAAAAAAAAACAAGAATCTTATAAATGCGTGAAAAATCGGCCGCAATAATTCTCGCGTCGCGAGAAGAAAATAAATGCACGCAACGGGGTGAAAGGACGAGGGTGAAACGGGAAGACGGAGAGGCCGCTCTTTACAGCGGAGAAACGGAGGTGGGCGCCGAATCTAAGTGCGCGCGCTTTTAAATCAGCGTAACGCAACGTATCGCTCGAGGCGTTCACCTGTAGTAATGGCTGCATAAACTGCCGGCTCCGGTTCCCGTCGGTCCTTTTTCCGTTCCGCCAAGAGGTATTCGCGCGCGTCTTTCTCTCCTCGCCTTTCTCACCTTTCCGGCCGTCTTTCTCCCCAACCTCCGCATTTCAATTTATCTCTTTGCGTTTATTAAACGCAAAGCACGAGGTAATCCTCCTAAAACGTAGACTTTCGCGCTACCTCTTGGGACCAGATTTTTCCCCACGCACAACGTTGTCAATGTTTGCAAAATAAAATATTATAACAAGTTTGTGGCTGCCGTCTTTGCTTTTGTAACGATATAAAATACTCAGTTCTTAATCCTTGCACTTTCACTTCCCATTTGTTCTGATTATCTTTACAATCGTACACGTAAAATTGTATTTCGAGGGAAACGGGGGAAAGTTGTGTCAAAAAAGACTTTGCTGTACGCCTGGATTACAAAATTCTCTCACTATAATCTCACAACATTGCCTACCGCTATCCAAATTAATATACATTTGCTAGAGAGCTAACATCGAATTCTTAAAGTAATACGATGTGTGTCGGTTTCACCAGAAATTTTGTCATACGTATTAATTAACATCTTATTTCAAATCTAAAATCATAAATTAGAAAGGACGTCGAAAAATAAAGGAAATTAACGCACGTTGCTAATTTTCTCTCTGAGGTACGATAGTGTAGCTTATTCAACAGTTTACTCGGTCATTTCCCAACGCTGTTTTCGAAAGACACAAACCACATTTACACATGGGGGAAACGCGAGAGCATGCACGGGAACGTTGCTCGAGGGGGTCGTCAAGATTAACTTCGCTTGGCCAAGAGGCTTATATCAAACATTTGCCCTGGATACTCCACCATGAATTGCACTACCGTATAGATTTTCTCGGCAGAAAAAATATCGTTCGTTGTTGTATTTAGAAAACGAACAATAATTTCTCACGTAGGAGCGAGAGGAAGGGAAAAGGGAGAGAATTACGAGTTTGAATTTTTCTCGAAGAGCGAATATAAAATAATAGTGATAAGAGATTTGTAGCTGCGAGGCCATTTCGAACGAATAAGCGCAGTTATTGGAGCGCTTCGTGCGGACAATTGCGATTTACGATAATACAGCTGCGAGGTATAACAGAATAAACGTCGCACCGGGATCGATCCTGTCCCGAAGAATCTAATGGCTTCTAAGCCGCGGAGGAATATACGTAACTTGGCGGACACCGATATTAGTTTATTACCTCAAGTAATAAGTAGATTATTAGACTATTAGATTGCAACTTCCCCGGGAGCCGTTTAGTTCCGGCAAAACTTTCCTCGATATTTATGTCTAACAAGGGGAGAGAGATCCAGAGGTGTGGTGCGGTGTGGTTGCACGCAGATTTTGCACCGCGATACTACCACATACTTATAATTGCAAAACAAATAAACGTAAGATTCAAAAAACTGAAATTACAATTGAAATCGATTGCGATTTAACTCACGGAGTGGTGGATTTTACGTTGGTTTGGCGTTTGATTGTCTGCTATCTACTTCGAGTAATAATTGAGTTCATCGATATTGATAAAACAGGTGATAGTATTAGAAATTGATAGAAACTGATCGCGCGCGTTCCTCGTGAAAAATCACAACAAATCATTGGTAATCAGATAACCGTGGCACACACGCACACACACACACAGAATCACACCGATCGCAGAATTCACCGCAGGGCGTCACGGATAATTTGGCAATTACACCCTATTAATGTAACACGTTACACGATCCTCGTTGTTCCGCGACCAACGTAATTAGTGAACTCGGATTTCGAATCGTCGGTTGCATTGTGTAAGTAGCTGTGTGTCTGTGTGTGCGCGCCTGTGTTTCGGAAAAACTTATTACATTAACGAGCATGTTAATGTAATGCGCGCTAGTGATTCAAAATGCTCGATACTTTTTTTTAAATTATTTTACTCGATTTCGAAGAGTGGACATGTGGGCAAATCGTCAGTAAAAAAAAACCAGAAGAAAACTACTGCACTTGTTAGAATTTGCAAATGAAGCTAACAACTTTATAGAACTGAGAAATTTTCGCGAAACTTTTTTACTTCTAATATTTCGCAATACATTTTTTTTTTTTTTAATTTATTGCGAAGCGAAATAAATCACGTCAGCCTTGAACGCCTGTTATCAGCAAGCTGTTCTTGATATTCACGAAATAAACTAAGCCAGACCGAAACGACGGAAACGGTAAAGACTGTTGAAACTGTCTCAAAGATCTCGGCTGTGTAGTCGATTTCCGGAATTCACGGGCGTCGAAGTCACGAACTCGTCTCGAGATCAAGGAAGTCGAAGAGAATAGAAGACATCTCGAAAGGGGGAAAATAAATAAATTTACGGGGCTGCAGTCTCTGTGGGGCCACATCATCCCCTGCGGGCGGGAAGTGCAGAGAGGATGCTATCAAAGCAAAGGGTGACGGCAATTCACCGTTCAACACTTCGCGATTTCCTTCGTCGCTACACTCTCTTCGGGGGTCTCTCTTTGGCTCTTTGTTTCCTCCTCTTCTCTTGCGAATTCGCCCGACTCGTATTTTCACCACTATCCGCCCGCGCGCGCGCGATATCTTTCTGTCGATTTTTTTGCGTTACGCGCCGCGAGCGAGTCGCGCGAAAATGCGGGCTATGCGCCACCGAGACGCATCGACAAGTAGGTGTCGTCGTCGCGTCGCGAGAATACGTCGCGAGAGAAGAGAATATTATGCTTGCGAGAAGCACGCGGGAAGAGAAGAATAGAAGCTGTCGGGCGGAATTTTCGAAAATTCCAAGCCGAGAAAAGATTTTTCGCGATCGCGCTTCTTTTGACGATCACGTGAGCGCGATTCGCGACTATTTCCAGCAATTTCGTCAGTGAATTTTTTTTTTTTTTACGCGAAATATGTCGAAATGTATCTTTTTGTGGAAATAGTAATTTTTATTTCCATGCATTTTCAGAATATTTTTTCTTTTCAAATTTTGTTACAACGTGTTGAAAGTCACAATGTTGTGAGATTATGAGAGGCGAGTTTCTCCGCGCGAAATAAAATTTGCGAGCCGGTTGGCATTTCTGCACTCGCCTCTTTCTCTCTCTTGGGAGGAGAAAATTTTCTATTTCGCACTTGACGGTAGGCGAAATAAATACGTCAAGGTGGTGCGCTTTTTGGCACACTTTTCGCTTGTCATCGTGTTTCGTCGCGTGTCCCCGATTCTCCGAGTCCTCTTTCTGCCATTTTCATTTTCCGCCGGCGACTCTGTCATTGGCGAGGAGTCAATTCCTGGCACAGCGATCTCTCGATTCTCGTGCCAAACTGCAGTCCCTAGAGGAATCGATTGTTAGCTTTCTTTTTTCTCTCTCTAACGTCTTTTGCCAGTTCGTTTCTTTTCTTCCCCGTTCTCGCCTTCTTACGTTCTTTTCAATTTTCTTATAAAATGCTGACGTATCTTTTCATTAGATTGTTTTTTTTTTCGAAAATAACTGTCTTGCTTAAAATGTAATTGAAGTAAATGCGTTAAGCACGGGTTTATAATTTGTCGATTTGGAATAGCAAACGAAACCAACATAATTATGCAAAATAAGATGGAAAATTAAATGCGCACGTCTGATGAACACACTTCGGGCGATGGAACATCCACACGCATTTATCTAGTTGCCTCATAATAATCCCTCAGCTTGTGTTCGCTGGTATTAATTAACTGTCAGTTTGTAGTGAACAGCTGCCGAAGAATTGATATTTGAAGGGTAGCATATCGCGTAACGCATGCGTACATTGATTGATCGCGCGTAGAATGTAGACATTTGAGAAGAGACCGCGAAGATGATTAATAATCCAATTATTAAAGCTGTTAATGAGATTATATATTAGCGCTCATTATCAATCTTTCTCTTATGTGCGAGTTGTTTCAGTGATTTGCGCAAGTCTAAGAGTCCGGATAATTTTATTCGGTTTAATTTTTAAGCGGAAAATTGTTTATACAAGAAAATCGTTTTAACGCTTTGTTAGACTCGGCAATTAGAAACATAAAAGAAGATCAATATATCGATATGCGACATATTTAAATTTTTGTAACATATTTTGCGTCAGACTTGTTCTTTTTCTTTTTGTGTGCACATGCTTTGCACAGATATTGCAGAAACTCAATAGTTTTCTTCGCAGAACGTAATATTCAAATAACAACCAAGTTTAATTGCATAAACAGATACCGGAGGGATGTGCAAAGGGATCAGTTATGTTATAACGTACAATTATAACTTGTAACTTACAATTGTGTCATACGCGCGTCTTTGAAATATCATATTACTGCATTAACGCAAATGTCTGAGCGCGTAATTATGCAAAATATAGCCTTATTAAATCACCTCTCTCTCTCCCGCCAAGTAATTATAAATCGATTAATATTAATCAGCATAATTTGTCACTTTACTGTTAATTACAAACAGATGGTATCGCGAGGTTCTTTTTTTTAACTAGCTGCGTTACTTTTATACACCTCGAATTTTTATTATTTAATCTATTTGTGAAAAAATTCTACGAAGTATCGGCCGAAGATGAACTTAAAATAACTCTGACACATTCCGGAAGATTATTTATTTGTGTTTATTTATTTGACACTCTTGAAACTTAGTCGTTTCTTCGTGTTTGCTCTGTGGGGATTCATATTTGTGATTCTCTGAAGTGAAAAAATAAGAGAAGAAACAGTTGATTAGAGAACAGATCGAATTACTCCGAAGGATCTCGGTAAATCAATATTCTTGAAGTCGCGCACACACACATGAGAGCCGGTATCGATTGTCGAAGTGCAACGTCGGAAGATTCTCCTTTGTTCGTTTCCTCGACTGTAAATAATCATCGGGAGACTCCACGGCAACCACGGCGCGGCGAAAAATCCGACGGTCCGGTTTTCTCGGCGCGGCTCGGCGCCGCGGCGCGCTCGTTCCGCCAGATTTATCGATTACAAATTGCACGGCTATCAATCGCCTAATGGTGTATCCTCTCGTGAGCTCGCGCCTCTCGGACCGCGCGCGAGATGTATTTATGAATCGATGCAAAATATAGCCTTATTAAATCACCTCTCTCTCTCCCGCCCCCGCCGACCCGGGAAGATTCATACGTAACGCGTCGCGTTTAGCGGCGATTAATGCGGTTATTCGCGATGAGAGCGTTATTTCCCAACACGGTCGTGAGCGAGCGTTTCGCGCCGCGCCATTACAAGGCTCTCTCTCTCTTTCTCTCTCTCCGATTCGCGACTGTGCAATATCATCCTTCTGCGAAAAAGCAAACTTGATCTTACGTCCGTGTATACACGCAGTTTTTTAAAACAAATATCCACGTGCGAAGGAAATGACAACCGTTGTTTTTCAGCACGTCTTTCGCGCACCTCCCCGCTAGTTCGTTTTTCTATTTGCACAAATAGATAAATATTCACGTGCGTGCGTGTAAATAAAAATATCGCGTCCGCGGCTAAATAAATGTTCAGGCGCGGTGGTAAGTGACAATCGTTATTTTTCATAACGTCCTGCGCGCCAGCATGAAATGAGAAGCAAACTTGACGCGCCGCGCCTGCATAATAACACATTCAAATTTCGCGAGAGCCGTGCTCTCTCGTCTCTTTTAGAGAGACAAAAGCCGCACACACGTTAATATCGGACGCGCGGCGACGACAACGACGACGACGACGACGACGACGTTTACGCAGCATCGTTGCCGACTTCGCGAGGCGGATGGCATGCAAAAATTATGCAACCGCGATAAAGCGACGCGCAGTGCTTGATTTAGCGATGAATACTTTATTACGAGAAAAGGAGAGGACAGAGCGCGGTGTACGTGTACGACGTAACAACCAAGAGACAATTTATCGACGGCGAAAGGTCCGGGATGAAAAGCACACACGAAGCGTCCTTCCGCATGTCGTCGTTCTCTCCGTTGGCGTCCCCATCTCTTTCTTTCTCTCTCTCTCTCTCTCTCTCTCGTCGGTTGCTTCACAGAATTTATATCGCATTTGAGGAGTGCGACAATTGAAAGTCCGTTTCGCGAATTTATTCAACGGCAAACATTGCGTTATGTTTGCTCTTCTCTCTTCCTCTCTCGTGCGCGCGTATAATGTGCGTTTCGGATCGTCAATCGCATTGTGTCGAAAATGAGACTCGCGGGACAGGGAGTCTCCTGATCGAATGCGTCGCGAGAAAGCGAGAATGGACAATTAGCGCATCACTTTCTCCGAATCGATAAAGTCTCTCCTCTCATCCCGCTTGCGCAATTGTACGCGGGATCCGCGGAGTTGCGCGCGTTTCTCTTCTCTTCCTTCGTCCTTGCGTCTCCTCCCTCTCTCTCCCTTCGTGGTTCAATTATTCCCGCACGCCAGACGATATGTAAGTTCGTTCGTTTATCTTTATGGATAATCGCGCGCAATAAAGCTCGCGCGGAGGCACGACGAGCCGTATGGTAATTACGAGGCGGAACGCGCCTGTGAGACGCGCGCGCTATAAAGCGATCCGCGCGCGATGCGCGCCCAAAGCCCATACAGCGCGCCAGTCTTCTTCTTCGAAAGCATGACGAATCCGTTCTCGCATAATAGATATCGACGTACCGAATACGTTCCCGGAAATATCTCGCTCAATTATCCGCGGCGAATCTTGGTCGGAACGAGACCTTTGAGATACCATTTTCTTAAATTACACGCGCGCGAGCGCGAAGTGTTTACGAGACAGAAAAATTCATTTGTACAATACAACGCGGCTACTCCGGTTCGTTGAGTTTTTTCGATTTATTTGTTTGTTTTTTGTTTGCTTGTTTTTTTTTTTTAATTGTACAGTTTGAAAAAACGCTCTTTTGTATGTCGCGCATTCAAATGTACGGTCAAAATTGAAACGCTCGCCCGAAACGCTGAAACGTATTAATACCCCAAATGTATCGATACCTCAAATGTATCGATATCTCTGGGCGGTATAACAATCGATGTCATTCTATGACTATTTCAAACAACTACACAAGCTCTCTCTCTCTCTCTTCCAAAATTGCGAAATTAGCGCGCGAACGGCACCATCAGACCCAGGGTCCGCGGTAGGTATTCATTACATTAATATCGCGCGTGATTGCATTGTCGTAAATTACTATTAACTATTCGCGATCGGTCGGGGCTGGCGATAAACATTTCCATATGTCTAGCCGGAATAACATATCGCTCTATTACTAGCGTCTGGTAATATTTGTAGTGCGCGGTGCGCAATTATTGCACGGCCCCCAATAAATTGTTGGTTCGCGTAATAATGACGACGTAAGGAGTGCGTGCAAATACACCGCGCGAATCGCCAGTCTTAATTGCGAAATCGTAATTGCTCGCGCTCTGAACATCGCGCGTTTCTCTCGTTTTTTTTCCGCACATTGCCCTTTGCGCTTATTAGAACTTCGATAAAAGTTTGCAAGATAAATAGAGAGAAGAGTTGATTCCCCCTTCACGGATGGGAGCGCATATTTGTCTACGCGGAAGTTTGCTGCGAATTATTTTGGAAGAAATATTAGATTAAAAAAAAATATGCGGTGCAGTTAAAAACAAGAATCAAATCGTTTCGCTGCTTATGTCATCGATACACTCGCAGTGTCTTCGACAAATTCGAGAAATATCTTTACCCGAAGTTCTGTTTCCGTCAACTTCGAGATATCAGTCCCGTTAATTTATCGCAAACATCGCTCGCAAATATAATACAGCAATGTCGAATACACCTGATGTCGTTTACGGCAACAATTGCGCGCTCGATGCCGCTGTTAGCGTGTCAGTCGTATTAAATAATGTCATTCGTGACTGTTAGAGCGACATACGTCATTATTTAATACGTGGTATCGACTGTCTTGCTGTGCGCGAGCTCTTTCTTCCCTCTGTGGTGTGCACGTCTTCAATAATTCATTTCCTCGAGAAAGTATTTGTAATACATCGACTTATTGCGAGTTAGTTCTCAGACAGTACGCGCGACGTGTTTAGATGTGACATGGAGAGATTTCCTTGCGATAGTTTAGTAATTCGATCATTTATCCAATCAATTATTTTAAATCCGCGAGAGATTCAGTTGTTTCTTACAATCTTCGTATCACAAAGATTTTTATTCCTGATAAAAAAACACTTTATTTATATTTGCATAGAATTAAGAAAAAAAAATAATTTTTATCCTCCGTACGACATTAAGATGACAACGAGATGACATTTACTTTCTTTACGAAAGAATTGCGCAAAGATCACAAAAAGAAGATCCGCGTGCAGTGTTTTATACGTGCCTCTACAAAATATCGCGGCGGATTCGCGGTGCCCGGACTTTGTTATGTATTTATGTGCATATTCGCCTATTTGTCGAGAAATTCCAACGCCATGTCAGCTCTAGGGTGCTCACGACTCAGCTCCGAGTCCCCCCCTGTTACATGCACGATCCCGGTCCCGAGACGGTGCATTTTTGCTCCTCCTTCCCCATGTGTACAAACACGCGCATACGTTCCCGCATGTGTGTATGTGCTACGTGCGCGCATGCAACTCTCGTACGTACCTACATGCTGAACTCCTCCCGATGCGATACTTCATCGAAATCCGTGCCGAGCGGACACGTCCGAGTCGATCACGTTGCTCTTCAGCAACGGATATATCGGTTGAGGACATTTTCGAAAGCCCTAAACATCGCTCGATACTTCCATGCGATTTGTTCACATGGGGAAAGTTGTGTGCGCGCGCGCGTGTGTTTGTCAAAATTTACTAAATATAAAATTACGGATTTCATAAAAACGTGACCGCAAACTTTCGAACGTAATACATACATTGCATGCAAAAATCTTGCAAAACTTAAAAATTCTATTAAATTTCGTGTATAACATTGCGCAAAATATTTTAATATAAAATTGAAATATGAATATTATATAGCTGCGCAGAAAAAATTAGCGTGTGTGCTTTTAAATTATTTGATATAATCAAGCAGTTCCGCATTGCTCGTTCGGCAATTTCGTTCCGGCAAACTTTTGTTTGCGGCTGCGCGAATCGATTTTCCGACCGGATCGTCGCGTCGTATGCGGTTTAAGCCTTGACCAAGATCGCGATGGGAATGCCGCGGATTCGGCGCGGTATGACGATCACGTCCGTAATTAATTGCGCGCATAGTCGCGGCCGCGCGTTCGCAATCCTTGCGCACTTGAGAGAGTGGTGAAAAATCCGAAAAAAAAACGGATTTGCATACGCGCGCCGACAAACCTCGTGTTGCCACGTAGCTATGTCGCATAAATAATACGCGCGAAAGATAGAAAAACAACAAGAATTAGATATTTTTTGACAAAAGAAATTTTCTTCTTTTTTTTTTTTGGCCAAAAGAAATTTATTGGCGACGAGCTCTGTGTTTTTGATCACAATTTGAAGGAAAAAGATAGTGCGAAAATGTGATCGTGATACATTCGTGACGGAAAATCTAAGAGGTAATTCGCGAGCGGTAAGAACCATTAACCGTAGGATGAAAGAAGCGAACCGGGGATATCGGAACATTTGTAAGGGGGCGAGAAGTAAATGCCCGATAAATCCTCGTCCTTTCATTACTATAAATTCTCGGGTGTCGGGAATTTTTGCATCGGCCTCTTTCTCTCTCTCGACCGGTCGGTCGGTCGAACCGGCAGTAAATGTTATATAGGTGTATAAAATTCAGACTGCGCTATATATAATCACAATTAGCGTCTTATTAGACGGCGAGCGCGTTCCTTTATTTATGCCTCGCATTCTAACGTGTTTATTTCCACAATCACGCCTCGCGTCGAAAAAATTATGCTAAATTCACATTGTCGAGCGCGGAAAGAACCAGCGGCCGTTCCCGAGGTCTTGCGAGAAGCCCTCGGGGTCATGGTCTTGCTCGTGGCGCGTCGTGAGGACCCCAGCGGTGTGTCCGCGCGCGTACTTCCATTCGTATTAATAACGCGGCTGAGTGTCCGCACAGAAATTTTTCAAGATGTACTCAAAGACTGATGAAATTCCAGTCAAAATTCTTAAATTTAAATGTTTTTTACAGAATTGAGGCAAAATCTGCGCTGAATTTCAAGTTTCAATTTAGAATACGTAAAAAGATTTGAAGAAATAAATCGATTTTTAAAAATCGAGATTTAATAAGATGCAATTACTATTTTACAATGACATCACACACAAACGTTCTTCGCGCTACGCGATTTTTCTCTTAGATTTC